>OMKZ01007989.1:1869-26386 GCA_900302535.1 Neoniphon sammara | reverse complement strand
CGCCCCTCCATCATCCCTCTCTCCTTCCACCCTTTCACCCATTTGTCGACAGATTCTCTCAAGTCACTGGTCCCTGTTCTCCTTTTCCGACTTCCTTTCATCTTCATCTCCCTCCTCCCCGACCTATGGCATTTTTCTTACTGGCTCTTCTTGGTGACAGCCGTGGCTGATGATTTGGTCTTGCCGATGTAGGCCTCGAAGAAGAACTGGACAAAGAGCACAAAGTAGCTGAGGTACATGAGGGAGGACCAGACAATGTTCTGCACGTGGGATGGACACTCCTGGCCCTGCTGCATCCAGGAGTACACCAGGTAGTTGACCACGCAGCCCACCAGCATCTGGGTGATCTGGGTCAGTGTGATGAACATGGCAAACTTGCGCGACACCTTGAAGCCGGCCGCCCGCAAGGCGTAGTAGGAGTACATGACGGCGTGGACCAAGTAGTTCATGGTCATGAACCATCCACCACCGGCCACCATGTCTTTATAGGAGTACCAGGAGTAGAGCAGCACGGTGATGTGGTGGTACCAGTGGAGGAAGATGAGCTTCTGTTTCCGCAGGACAATGAAGAGAGTGTCACCTGCATGTTAGAGGAGAGGGCGAGGGGGGTTAGAAGGGGGAGGGAGTGGGGCAGGAGTATCATTAACATCAGTCCATTCAAAATGATTGCCAATGACTCAAGTTGATGCAATTGTTGCTTTCAAATATGCTAAGAATATTGGCAAAAGGAGCAGTATAATATCAGAAAGCTCTTGGCACACACAGCGGTGCAGAAATGTTTGGAGCAGCTTCACTTGCTGCCCAATGAATAAATAAATACACAAGTGACAGGAAAAGCCTACTTTAATTTGAGTCACTATACAGCCATTTATTACCCATTATAATGCTTACATTTGCAGCTGTTAACCAACAGGCTGTTACAGCAGCTATTCTAAATGTAAACACGAATAAATTTCCTCATCACTACACATTTTGGGGAAAGAAATCACCACATGATAGTTTTCTTTCGAAATTTGTAACATATACCATATATCACATATCATCCAGTTTGCAAAACGGTTTGCATTTTGTGAGCCAAGCACTTAATTAGACTGCCAGCATCAAGAAATAAGTAGTAAGTAACCATTCTAATGTTGTGCCATCAATGATTTTGTATGAGTGGGTGTCATGTTTTAAAACAGTTTGTATTTCTGGAGCAAACATTACTGGTTAAACCAGAAAACTACAGAAGAATCCAAGCAACCTTTCTTACGGTATCTAGGTCACGCTGAGGTGCTATCTGGGAGTCAAAGTTATCTGCTCCTGTTCATTTTTTTCCCCAAATAATTTATGGTAGTAAATGTACAGTCTGTTTGAAACAGTGGAAAATTACCAGGGGCTCTACTCTTCCATTTCTAACTGTTCTGTGTGTGTGTGTATGTGTGTGTGTGTGTGTGTGTGTGTTCACGCTTTGTGGCACTATACCAGTCTGGTCTGCCTGAGCTGCTCTGTTACCGCTGAGAACCGAAACATGTATATGCTTACATTGCATTTCTGTCTTATGTTTATGTTTACACCTTAAATCTCCATAAATATGTGATTCTGAGCCATGCAGGGACAAAGTGGCTGTTCAGTCTCTGGTTTCCAGCATTTTACTCATGGTCGAGCCGGTCTGGACTAAAGCCAAACCAGAAAGAGCCAAGCCTATCGGCCTTCTGCCCTCCTACTGTTCCCCCTGCGAGGAACTCCCGCTCTGGGTTTGCGCCCAGAGTTCACAGGGTTTCAAGCCACAGGGAGTGCAGGGATGGGCAAACACAAAAGGACTACAAAGGCAGAAAATGAACTCTCAGAAACAAAAACCCCAGACCTTAGGATAAGGGGTAATACTACATCAACCCATTTGGCTAAGAAAGTGACATTTTTCTGGAATCAAGCATGGACAGAAATTTTGGTCCTCTGCAGTGTTTGAGTGAGAAAATGTGCGAAATGTCACATGCAGAGGCCTGGGAAATCAAGAGATGTTGGTAGAATATCAACCTGAGAGGGTTCTTCATACAGTCTGGTTAAATAAAGCCATGAGCAGTCCTAGGATTATGAAGAATTTAATCACTTTTCACCAGCCTAAAAATATTAAGACCAAAGTATAGTGACATATTAGAATGTTCTCTAAGAAAGCTAAAAATGATAAATATTTAAATATCTGTACATAGCCTTTGAGGGGAAAGTCTCTAACCAGAATGTATTTCTAATGTGTCACTGATCCCCAAGGGGAAATTTGGCTCTCACACAACAGCTAGTATACACAGTATACAAGACAAGATGAAACATTTGGGTATCTAAGCCATAAAAAGGTCCTGACTTACCCAATTCTGGTGCTTTACTTAGTACAAAGGCGTATGCCCAGAACTTGCTGACAGGCCCGTTGTAGAAGCTCTGGTCGCAAACTGACTGTTTAAGCCCTTTCGTCATCAGGATGTACATCATGTAACTCCCAGTACGGATGGCACCAAATATACTGCACAGAGAGCGAGACAAGACAGTCTTATTAAATCATGGTTGAGGGCAAATTACACGGCACATTCAGTATCTCCTATATCAGCAAGTCGTGAATATATGTACTGTGATATGTATCGTCTACTGTCCTTTATGTCATATACTGTCTCCATACACTTTTGGGAGGTCTGCAAAAACTCAACTCTAAAACTATGCTCAGTCAGCTCAAATCCAATTTTTCACATCTGATACGAGTCAATTTTTTTTTCTAAAGTCTGAACAGTGACTCAGTTTTTTTTTTTCTCTCTGAAAATGCAACTCTGTCTGACCGCTCAGATTGGATTTTACATTTTCCATTACTCCCCAAGGGGACACATAGTGCACGTCACATTGCAACAAAAAGAACAAAGAAAAACAAATATGGATGAGAGCCAGCAAAAGAAGAGAAAAGATTTCATGCCACCTCAGCAGCATGGCAGATAGCTCCCTCCTCAATCAGTGATGAGTAATGAATGCATTCTGTAACAAGAACTGTCATCATAAGAAAAACTTCCATATTACTAGCTTGTTGCAAGCAACCAGAGTTGTTGGAGAGAAAAGACGCCCTTAGTGTAAACACACCTGCATCATGACTATGACAACCAATGTCATAGTGAGAGCAAATGTTTATAGTGTCTAAACTCACACATTTGATCAGCTTTAAATTACAATATGGACAGTCTTAAAGGTCTACTAAGTCACTTGTAGACAAAAAATATAACAAAAATAATAAAAATGAACAATTACATAAATAAATATGTTTAAAATTATGTACACTCGCATGAGATGATGAGTCAGATTGCTTTATATGATGAAAAGGAGCTATTTTATTCATATTTTATTATACATGTTGCGGGCCGCAACTACATGGAGGCCTCCATGTGTAAAACAACTAACTAACGTTCGCAGAAGAAGACGAGCTTCGGGATCATTGGCTGGAGCTGCTGCCGTGTATCCTGTCCAGATTCCCGTGCCTAGTTAGTGCTGTTTCCGCGTCAAGTGCGCCACATTTCAATCTGAATCTACGAAATAATGGAGGACCATCATTATGCAGGGTCTGAAGCGGTCAGACCCAAAAAGTAAAAATGAGTGCAGTGTGGCTTCCAGGGCTCGCAGGGGCAACAGTGAGGCGCGACCATGCCGATTTTCATCCATGCCAATGAGTGTCGCAGTAGAGATCAAGAGCAGGGTGCTGCTTAACGTGAAGAAGAAATTTGGGGAAAATGACTTAGTGGATCTTAAAAGACTAAATAGAATTTACCTGGTGTTTGAACATAATCGTTACACCACGCAACCACAAACCACGAATACAAATTCCTCTACATGTACCGTCTTGAATGTAATCACATTTAATTTCAGCTCTTAAAAGTCATTATTAAATAATATTGCTCATGTTAATGTCAATGCTTTCTCACCTGAATACAGCAAGGGTGAGCGACCATAGCACCAGTGGTTTCCTCAGCTCAAACTTCTCTCTCTGTTTCATAACATGGCGTCCCCCCAAGATACAGGCAGCGTAGAGTGCAGAGAAGAGAAAGGACTTCTTCCTGTAAACACAAAATGGAAAATGATTAACACAGAGCTTCTTTTGATGATTTTTTTTTACCTTAACACAGGGAAAATTTGCTGATTAGTACAGTCTCACTCAGCAAGGCCCTGCCCCACATTCATAAAATTACATACAATGCAATCACACTGGGGAGCTTCCAAGTGCAGTGGCTGTACTTCTGGCCAAATACAGTCACTCTACTTGGCCAGAAGACCACTGTCTTGGCCATTTTGCAGTTTGGTGGTGTATTTTTCTTATTCTGTTGGACAACTGGCCAAACAACATCACATTGAGATATTTCCAGTGCAGCTACAATGGAGTTTGACAGCAGTGCAGCTGTCTATTCCTCTCTTCTTCTACACATATAATCCACAGCTGGATCAAACAAGTTCACGCCCATTCTCTGAGGGTTGTTGAACGTCGTTCTGGGAAATGCTAAACACAAACAATAGCCTTACTGAATTCAAACTGCACATGCATGAAGTCATGACTTGACGGTCCGTGTCCAGCTCCAACTTCCACTAAAAGCTCTCAGTTCACAGTAACTTCTTGCATTCACTTCCAACTTCCATCATCCTGCGACATCCGTTTGCTTTAATTAACTTGTCAGAGATTGTTCTTGTGCCACGTGAAGTAGAGGACTCACGCTGAAACACCACCTGGCCCAACCAAATTTAAAGAAAAAGATTTCCCAGCGCTCTGCACAATTATAAAGCGCAGGTGGTCTGACTTGACAGACTGGCTGCTGAGTAGGACCAACAGAAGATTGGGGCATGCTGCCTAAAACTAGAGCAGCTTTTCCCAAAACAAGCTGTTTGGTATTGCAAAGGGAACAGAGTAATTAATTTGGGAAGCACCAGCCAAAAAGTTAGGAGAAACAGGCCCATGTTGATGGTGCCAATGAGCAAGGCACTAGACACCCAGTGGAGCTGCTTAGTTGCCGGCGGTCTTTGTCGAAGAAGTAGAAGAATGTTGTCGAGATTCAGAGGTGAGTAACTGCTTGGATGTGAAGTTGGTGGTGCTGAAAAAGATCATGTATGCTCAGCAAAACCCTTGCATGATAAAAAAAAAAAGATATATACTGTATATCAGATTTGTTGGATGAAGATGAAGCACAGGAGCAAGAGTAATACATTCTTGGAGGACTGGGATTCATAGCACTGGGGAAGCTGTGCTGCATAAACTTGCCCAAGGAGACAGGTTCTGGTTCAATGATATTTACGAGCTGCTGTTTGGAGGTTACACAGAGTAACAACAGCATGTTGTTTGTTTCAACAGCATGTTGGGGGTCAAATTAAAGGCAGAGCTGAAATACATAACTGTGGAAAGGTTTAATGTCGGGATAAATTCTTACAGGAATGAATTCCATGAAATCATTTTTGCTTCCTGATTTAAAACAGAAGGTAAGGATGAAGCATCATAATAATCCAACCATCATAAACCATCATAAACTTGGCATGGTCGCATATTGAACCACTGTGCATTACATAAAAGTAATACTAATACAGTAATGGTGAATTTGTCTTCTCACGCAATACTTAAGTCCAAACTCTCTCAAAAAACCATTACATATGCAACTTGTAAAATACCAATCGATCCTCTTCTGTCTTGCACCCTCGACACAGCATAGTGACTGCAGCGCTTTTAGATTTGCTGATCAAGTGTGCAGCTAGGGAAGAGGGAAAAAAAAGGTTGCACGTTTTGCTTTGCTTCTTTCTAAAACGGCTAGAGAAACATGAGCATGCAGTGTAAACAGAAAGTCCCATAACTGAAGAGATTACAGGTTCAATCCCTGTATAGCTCGCGTGTCTTGTCAAAGCATCCTTGACAAAAACAGTGAGCAACTGCCTGCTCACTCACTGCAAGCTAAGTGACTAAAACGGAATTGCAAAATACTGGAAATCTGCATTTGTTGAAATAACAAACCAATCTTACCATCCCAGACATATTTTCTGACTGAGCTACTAGAGGAAAGCCAGACTTCAGATGTAGGATTTTCATATGCATTGAAAAATGCATGACGTGATTTGGGTGCAGGTGCATTTTATTCTACTTTAACGCATCAGTGTGTGGACATTTACTTCAATCAAATTAAAAATACAGCCATCATAATTTGACTCACTAAAGTGGAAATATTTATCTGCTTTTCACAGTTATGACAATTTTAATAATTATTAACAATATTTTTAGATTTTTTATATCTAAACATTAATTTTTCACATCTAGTGTTGTGCATTACAGTGTGTTTGTAAAAAGAAAAAATGATAGGCTGTTCCAAGAGCTAAGGTTTTGCAGAATGAGGAAGCAATCTCAACAGCATAACAGAAAATCAAATGGGATTAGGCACCGGAATGAAAAGCAGTATGCCTATCCTTCTTTCCTCCCCTTTTCAATTATGATAAAATCTATATTTAAAGAAGTACCATGAGTTTGAAGCAGACCCTGTCTACCTCTTTTTCAAGCCAACTTTTCCACTGATGCCAGTACCCTCGTTCAAAGGAATACAGTGCACTTTGCATGAAGAAAATGTGAAGCCTGTTTGCAGTCATTGTATCAATAGTAACCCTGCGGACAGGCTTATGAAAATTTTACTAAAACAATGCAGCAGCTATATTAAAACAAAAGACTTCATTGTGTGTCAGTATTACAAGGATGAACACCTCTGTACTTGCAGCAAGCTGGCTAACTGATTTAGGCCACCTCCGCTGAACAAAGGACAAAGCAGTCTAGTCAAAGTCAAAAGGAACTGCTTTCACGGAATGACAACAGGGTTGGGACTGCAGAATGACATCACTGTTTCACAGCTCGACACGCAGGAGGGGAGAACAGAGAAAAAACACACAAAAGACAGTGGCCTACTTTGCCAAGCCAAGAGGATTGCAGAGGAGCAACAGTCTCAGCATTCCTCCTCCTTGCACTGTCCTCCAAGCTGAAAAGGTCAGAGGTCACGGTGATAAATGGCCTGATGGGCGATGTCACAGTGTGCAGTGCATCTCTAACATCCGACCAGCCCCTAAACCAACAGTATCCACATAACCAACTCGGGATTTTCCTTTTCCGTGTGCAACAAGTAAAGATTTTGTACAATCCCCCGGCACATTTGTAGCGATGAAATACAGACTTAATTAACTGTCACTTTATTTGAATGTGATTTCAGCTCTCTCACTCGCTGGCTGATCAGCATCTACTCTATGGAAAAAACAGTAATGTTCATCTACTAGGCCAGCAAGTTCAGCCATTAGCAAACATAGCTTATTGCATATTACATATATACATAGAAGCACCAGTTATATAACAATTTGATTTATTGAGCATGTTCATACATATATTCATACCCACACATATATACTGTATATTGTTTGTGGTGTCAACGAAATTTACTAGAACAACATGAGGATTAAAGCTGTAATTACATAGGATGCCAATGCAAGTCCACATTTTTTTGCAGTTATTTCAAATAATTTGATCACAGAATGCCTGTGCTGTCGAGGCAGCGTCTCCTCTCTTATATTTTGGAGGGGGCATGTTTTGGGACCATCCAAGTTGAACATATGATAGCATTAACTGTGAAGTGCATTATGTCAATGCAAAAACAAATTTTGAAACAGGCTGTGGCTGGAGCTCTTGATCAAGATCATTAAACTCTTGGTGCTTTCTTCTTCATATGTTTCAGAACAGGCTCTTCTACCTCTTGAAAAGAAAGCAGAGCAAATGCTTTCTCTTTCTATTTTTATTTTCAGTTTTATCCTCTTGTTTACTGAGGTTAGCTTGTAAACACTAATTAGATACCTTGCAAGCTGTTGTCAAAGTTTGTATTAAATAGCAACTAGAATGATGTAACGCTCCATGTGCCTTTATGTTCTTGCCCCATTAGTATTAACAGTCAAATGCTTTGCATTTGAGCAGGAAAGACGTCTGCTGCCTGTTCAGAGCCTAAGGGAGTTATGTGAAAAACGGCAGTTAATGTGTGAAGACTTATAAATAGGCAGATTTTTAACACATTGTAAAAAACTTTCTGTCCTTTCGCCCTTCTTAAGATGTGCAACATTACCACTGCTGGGTCGTTTTCTGCCTTGAGTTTTGATATCATTTCTCTTACTTAATAGTGAATTTTAATTCCTACTGAGGCCAAATATTTTAAAGGGACACAGATTATACCATCTGTGCAATCTGCATTTATTTTCTCTCTGCTTTCTATGTTTTATCATTTATATGTACAAGTAAACTAAACAGATCATTTCTAAGCACACTGCAGCAGGTTTAGAGGATGGATTACACTGATGTCAGGAAAAAGAGTAAAGGGTAGAAAGAACCAAGGGCATGGTCAGAGCTGATAAGTAGGCTGAGGTGGTGGGTGAGTGTGGAGGGGGGGGGCAGTGGGCGCTGTTGTCTTTGCAAAGTGCCAGCTGCAGCCAAGCTATGCCCCCGGTAACAGGAATCTATTTGAGACATCAGTGTGAATTCACATCGGGCCGCCATGATCCCCGGTGCCTCCGCTCGATCTGCTGCCCAGGCCACTGTGGGATCCGTTTGTTGCTGTTTGCTACAAACATTACATGAAGACACAGTATGAAACAAGAAACACGTTCGCTCTCTTACAAAATAATCGGCAACATAGGGGAAAAGCTTTTTAAAAATACTGATTAGCCATTTTAAGACCCTTGCCTGCCCATTCTGACATTGCTGAACTGCTTTAACTGGATAGTAACTTTTTTTCTCCTAAAATTGGCTATATAGAATTTTTACAAATCATATGGATTTACACTAATCTGTAGACTAATGAAAGAAATTCTTTGGTTATGCTGAAAGAAGATTCTTCAGAGTTACCGAAAAGAAACTAAATCCTGCAGAGAAGCAAGTAGCTGTGCTCTCTGGCAGAAGTTGGAATTTATGAAGTTATTACACTTGTCAGACTAAGAAATTGGTCATTTTCTCTTGGCATACATGGCCAGCAATAAAATCAGAAGTTGAATATGGCTAAAATAAAAATGCTGTAGTCATGTCTCTCTCTGAAAGTATAGAGAGGAACCAGTGGCCCACTATCAAAACTGTCTTAATAAGGAGAGAACAGGTTGCAAGGACCCAACCTAAACTTTCTGAGATAAACAAGCAAGCTGATCTCACTGTTCTTGTAAAAACTGATCACACTTTACCAAGATTTCTTCTTCCATCTGTGGTTACTTCTGTCAAAGCAACCACAGATGGAAGAATCCCAAGACATCTTGTACCAGTCACAATTGCATTGAATACAATTGGGAAAACTAAACAAAAAGGAGGGTGAAAAAAAAACTTTGTGACAAGCACTTCTGTTCCTGACTAATGAGTATCTATAAGTGCAGTATATAGAGGGGGTGTGGTGGCAGAGTCTAGAGTCTTTCCTTGTGAAAATTAGTTGAGGCAGCACAAATGAAAAACTACAAAGTCAGAGCTCTTTTGGGGAGGAGCAGCATCACCAACTCACAGAATCAGCAGAGATTTCTCCCTCACTCCAAGTCCTGGAAACAGCTGCTGTCTTCCCGCTGAGATTTCCTAAATAAAGGCTGTTATTCAGACATCAACTAGCCCAGGACTCACTGTATGGGCACGGTCAAGTACATATTCATTTTAATAAATATGACAAGAAGCAGGAAAACTCTGCAAACAAATGGGTTTTAAATCCCTAAAACAAAAATAACGCTGAAATATCACATTTCTGATAACAACAGATGTCCAAAGGTCACAACATGAACAAGGACATGTGTATTTAGCTAGATTTTGGCGATTCCTTATTTGGTTTAAAATTCAAAAATTAAATACTGAATGTATACTAGACTAAAATTAAACCACCAAGTTATGAACCCATTAAAAGCCCAGTGTGTGTCAAAGAGCTGTTCATTTTTGATGGGTATGGCATCTCTGCCAATCCCTCTGTCTCTCTGTCTCTCTCCCAGCTCTTATCACTGGGTGAGATGCTGGGTGGTGGCCCAGTTAATGTGCCCTCGCCAAAGCTGGAGTTAAGCAAATATGGCTACAGATCTAATGCTTTCTGATAGAGTCAGCTGCAGCCTGGGGATCTTATGCTAACTATGTCTGCAACATGTGTTGCATGAAGGACTGAGTAATGAGCTGAAATACACATGCACACATACGGGTGCTGCAGTAAATCAAACAAACATAGAGAACATGAAGTTGTGAAATCAACAAACCAAATAACTTCCCATTTTCATTAGTGATGAAAGTGAAACTCTACAGCTGTACTGTACCATTCCAATGCAAATGAGTCATGGACCACAACCAATTTAGGTTAGCAAATATAATGAGGGTGGCAGCTAGCATGTTGGTCAATAGGCTGCCTAGAAGTCAAAGTGTTACATGTTCAATGCCCAGTACCAACAGTTAGGGGTGGAGGATGTTAGGGCTGGGCAATATATCGCTATTTTATCAATATCATGATAAAAGACAAGATATTTTCTGGGATTATATGATATATAATATCATGATATCATGATATATATAATATCATGATATCATGATATATATAATATCATGATATCATGATATCATGATATTATCAATATCATGATATGGCATAAGTGTTGTCTTTTCCTGGTTATAAAAGCTGCATTACCGTAAAGGGATGCAATTTTCTGAGCTATCAGACTGTTCTATTATTTGCCTCCACTTACACATTAATATGACTGTTTATCAAAAATCCTATGTATAAATATCTTATGAAAGCACCAATAGTCATTCCAACAATATCATTACATTCTCAATATCAAGGTATTTGGTCAAAGATATTGTGATATTTGATTTTGTCCATACTGCCTAGTGCTGCCAACAGTGAAATGCCACTGAGGGCACCTAACCAGCATGTACACACCAGCATATGTATACATGCATTAGCCTGCTCCACAGGTCAGGCATGTGCCCGCACCACATCCTTGTAGTTAAATCTGTCCATGCACTGTAAAAGTAAACCATACATACACATGTAGCCTATGCAGTACATTACAGAATAAAGACACTGATCCCACAGCCCCTCCCTTCCCCTCCCCCACTGACAGTGTTGAATAAAGCTGCTGGATAACCTGCTGTGGAACTCAGATCTGTATTAGCTGGTCCAGGAGATTTCACCCGTTACGTAATACTGACTTTGCAGTCTGAGGATGAGTCTAAGTGAGCCTAGAAGAGTGAGTGCATGTCTTACGATCTCACCTAAGCACATGCTTACAAATGTCACACATGCCTGTGTGTGTGTGTGTGTGTGTATACAAATACACAAAGTTGATCAGTTCAGGAGGTGGAGCTCTTCTCCCTGGCACTGTCTGTCTTTTACACACTGGGAAGGCAATTGTCGCTTTGTGCAGCTTTCAGGTACTGTGCCAAACTGCAGGCCAAGTAAATAGTAAAGTAAATAAGGTCAAGATGTAGATAAGATTTGGCTACGATAGACTCACATGTCAGTCAAAACCATCCTGATCTTATCCAGTTATAAACACAAACCTTAATAATCACTTCTCTTTGACAGATATTTACTACACACAACTTATGCTGGAATCTTGAAAGTATCACGCGGATGTGTTGAGAGATAATGAGATTAAAATAATATTGTTAGTTGATTCCTTTCTTTGTGAATCAGCTGGACCATATTACACATTATATATTCAGGCTCCACAAGATTACTTTTGTTGGGTGGTAATTATTTCAGCCTGTTAAGTGCTTAAGAGCACTTAACAGGCTGAGTCATGCTTATTTTAAGAAGCAAGACAAATGGCTTGTATGAAGTTTTCATTGAATGGCACTACACAGTGTACGCAGTGGCTGAAATCTAAGGCATTTTGACCAAGTCTTGATATCTGTGCAAGCTGAAAAAAACACTAATTTGAGAGAAAGAGAGAGATTTTGGTATGCACTTTTTTTTTTCTTCACACATTGTACCCTCGGTGGCCATCTCCAGCATCACTTTCCTGATTTGACAAAATTTGGACTCATTCTGTATTCTGGTACAGTGTTCTGTTGTTTGAAAAAAAAACTCATTTGGCAGATGGAGGCATTATAATTAAAGGTCAGATTTTCAAACACTGAAAGGCCATAACACTTGCAAGTACCATTCGCTGCACTCTGGAGACAGGGTGGAGTAACATCTGAAAAGAAGCATGTTTACCTCCACCCAACTAATATTTCCACTGGCCGAGCTACGAGCGACTACTGATGGTGACATGTAACCCCTCTCCAAAATCGTTTTCACAGGCCAAACAAAACACTGCTGGCATTTTTTATTTCAATTCTTGCTGCTGATGTTCTTATTTTATTCATCTTATCTATTTATTCAAATGATTTCCCCCCACTTGTAATCCTGACAAAGGCGCTTTGGTAAGCTATTTGCCTACCAAACCAGATGGTTACATTTAGGTATTAGATTAGAGATAGGTAAAATCTGGCAATTGTTCAGTGTGGTTAAGGTTAGGGGAAGGATGTGAAGCGACTTCCATGTCATACTAGGAATGCAGGTGGGGGAAAAATGGCAGCAGTAAGTTGTTCAGCCAGTGGAAACGACTGTAGAGTGGGCTTACATGTGTTACTCCTCCCAGATATAAGTCCGCCCCATTCTTCAGGACATACCACAGGCTGACAGACACAAAATTTGCTGCACAAATCCTGATCTAGTGGGGACACTAAAATCAGAAATAAAAAAATAATACCTCAGATGCCATATTTAAGAAAACACTGGTCCAATTTTGACTTAATTGTAATTTTCGTGATGATGCATTTTATATTCTGACACTGATTGGCTTAATGGGGGTGCTATAATTCCAGGTCAAAATTTCAAACTTTGAAAGGCCGCAACTACTATACCATCTTTTTTGATAAAACTTGGACTGACCCACCTAGCATCACTTGTGGGATGCAACATATTTAGTCTTTCACTCTTACTGACATGCGGAGACACACTGCAAACACCCCAAAGAGACTGACGACTGAACTTGTTCTTTCCTTTCTCTGCGTCTCTGTTTTTCCCTGACAGTCTGAGAGTGTGAGCGCAGAGAGGTGACACCCCAGGCAGAACTTGCCAAGGAGCCAGCCTACATCTCCATCTATGGCCTCAGAAGCTCAGAGAAGCAGAGCAGCCGACCAAATATCAAGCCTGGGGAGGACTCTGGGTTAACATGGTCAGGACCAATCAGCATCATCATATCCTGCCTTCTCTGGAATGGCAGCAGCATGCAGAAGCATCACTCCCTGGAGTTAACCTAATTTATAGGGAGCAGCCTTATCTGGCCTCACCTCTGTGCAAAGGAAATATTCCACCCTGTTCTTAGTATAGTGAACATACTGTGGAACCCAAGTAGAAACGATTACTTTGAAATTTGCAACCATAAAATAGAAGGGTGCCAAACTTATACAAAGCAACAACTATAACTTCAAATGTGTGGGGACTTTCTCATTAATATTTCACTGGGAAATTCCGTGTTATTTTTTTGCTGTGAAATAATAATCTGTGTAGTAATAATCTGTGGAGTTCTCATGCTTGATTCTCCCTGAAATGTGCAAAAAATCCCTCCCAGCAACTGATACAAATGGTTAGCCATGCATCAAAACCACAGGGCACAGGAAATAATGAAAAAACGTGCAGACAGAAAACAGCCAACGGGTTACAGAACGTGACCTCGATGGTCATTATCACAATTTGTTTGACAACTGAAAACAAATGTTTTCATCCCCCACTCCTCTACTGAACCCCCTTCTCCATATCTTCTTCCTCTATTTACACAAACGCCCCTCTTAGAACAGGTTTTCTACCTTTCCTCCCTTGATCATATTTATTCCTGGCATTTTTTACCATGTACATTATATTTACTGTTAGTGCACTGTGGCTTTGACTTGTGGAACCTTTATTACTGGCTGCATGTAACACTGGCATGTAAGTGGTAGGCTTCATCTAAGAATTTCAGCTTGCACTATTGGTTTCCTTTTAATTTGCTGCGTACAACACAATTAGCTCATTTCCAAAATTACTAAAAGTGTAAAATGTATGTAGAAAAATCCTAACCACATTACAAAGGAAAAGACTAATGAAGCAAGCACTGATACCCTTATGGCAAATGAAATGATACCCTTATGGCAAATTTAAGAGGGGTGTATCTTTTGGTACAATCCATCAAACTGCAAGACTCAAAGAACAACCAGACAATAGATGAGAGTGCGCGCTTGGACTGAATAAGTAACATGAAACTTGGGGAGAAGAGACTAATCTTCCCATCTCATCTGTTCCCACTGGACACCTGAACTTCATGACTTGTGAATGAGCCGTGACACTTCAGAATCAAACATCAAAAGATTGGTTTTGGTGTGTTGATTGCAATGTAACTACCAGTAAAATACTCATAAACCATAAACCCTTCATAAGGTCTGCAAAGAGGATTAATGCTGTCATTTTGGCCCTACAAAAATATTTCCAATGACAGTAAAAACAGCAAAGCAGTAGCCCTGCTTCACAGGATTGTAGATTCTTGAGAAATTAATAACCAAGAAAACAAACAAAAACTTATTTCAGCACTGTATGTGTCTGCATCCCTCGTTGTCAGGCTAGAACAAAATGTCCAGACATCTATAATAAACGAAACAACAAAGAGACCCATAAGAACACTGCCTCCCTTTGAGACTTAATAAATACAGAATACACACAATCCAGGCAACCAGCATGGTACTGAGGAATGATGACGTCTTTGGGAGCAGAGAATGACTCAGCAGGTTGAAGATGTTGTGTGTTAAGGTGGGTACCAGCTCTCTCTCAGACAGACCACACTGCAAAAAATGTAGAAAATAGCTATTTTCTATCTGGGCCCTGTTTTCCCATCATTTCTCATAATACCGATCGATTCTGACTAGTTCTCAACAATTGCCTCACTATTGAGCTTCTTGCTTGCATGACACAGGGCTCTCCATCACACAATCAGAACAGGCCAATGGATTCTAAAAAAAACACAAACATGCAACAAACCAACCTATTCCTAATGGTACGGTCACATATGAATTCACTGTCCTCCACAGTCTTGACTGCCAACATGTTTCTACATGCAAATCAGAGAGTTCAACAGTTCAACAAACAGGAACTCTGACCTTGCATGCAGTCCATGTGAAATTACCCCGACTGGTTTTATTATTACTGTGGGTTGTCGATTGATGTCGACCGTATGGGGTACCCAAAAAATTTACATTTTGATTGAGTGATAATGTGACCACGCCATAACATACTCAAAAGTCTTTCAATATACTCACTCACTATGTAGTGAGACACTTAAGTATTAATTTTTTGTAAAATTTTCACTTTTTTGGCAGTACATTACACAGCAGCTCATGGTGACAAGTTCTGCAGCTGTAAAAAATTTAACCACCAAACAATGCGCCAAAATAGCATCAACACTTTATGAGGAAGGCTCTAGATAATATTTATTTACATCTTTTTATCAACATGTCCTATTACAGAACATGTAACCAGTGTGCTGAAAGACATGCTTTGGGTTGATTTTTGGAGAGCCCATTGGCTCTGTAGGATTGTACTGGAGACCCAATGCAAGATTTTAACACATTACAGTGAAGCGACTGAAGAGATTTTGCCATGATAGGAAAAGACGTAGTGATTTATGTACTTGGCTTAAAAATCTTAGATTTGTAAAATCAAGTGAGGGAAACACTTCCAATGGGGTGAGAAGAGTTCACTTGATTCCAATGCAGTTTCACACATATAAAATATTTTCAAAAATATTTTTTATGAAACAGTTTTACTCATCAGTGCAGCCTCATTGCTACTCACAGGCCAATAGGCAGCTGTGATGTGGTGCTGCAAATGAACTTGACATGTGTACAAATGCATACATGTACATATGCGGACATGCTCATGTACATAGACAGTATCTGGAAGGCAAAATGCACTCATGTGTAACCCCAGTGTTTCATATTACTAGTAGATGTCTTCCTGCTCCAGCTTTACACACATTTGGGTTAGATTTTAAAATCTTTTGGTGTAGTGACTTTAGCAGATACCATGTTGCTGTGTCATTTGATCTGAACAATAAAGAACTGATTTAAAGTGTCAACAAAAAAATTCTGTGTGTACCTCCTAACTGGGTAAAACAAACATTGAAGAAAACTGATCAACAGCCAGGAACTGAATGGCACAAAGGGCTATTATTCTGACACTAAAAGATCCGTGACATCGGTATCATCCTCACAGTCAGCTTTATTTAATAAACTTTTTTAACGGGTCCTTAAGGAACTGAGCAAGAAAGGCGCTAAGGTGAATATTCAGGGAGAAAAAACCTCTGACACAACCTAACCCCATTTCAGGACAAAAAAAAAGCTGACACATCTTCGGCACTGGCCAAACAGTAGCGCACTATTAAGGCAGATTGGGGGCATAGAGACGAGACAGACCATCCTTCAAACGAAGCACCCAGATTCAACATCCTGGAACAGCGAGCGTCAGCCCTACTTCAGTGTCCTTGAGCAAGACACTGAATCCCTACCAGCTGTGGGAGCAGTGCTTTGTAGTTGACCCTGCCTACAGAGTGAGACATGACATGATAAAAGATTAATTAACTAAGGGTGGGAATCACCTGCGACGTCCTGATACGATGTTATCACGATACCTGGGCCACGATACAATAAAATTGCGAAACAGGGGGTTGTGTGATACATTAAGTATTGCGATTTGATGTATTGCCACATATCACAATTAATTAACTTTTAAAAAATGGTCATGCAGAATGAGAATTAAAATCATACAAGAGCCAAAATTATCCTTTAAATAAGAAGCAAGAAGTGTTTATCTTGTATCAGCATCAGTTTCATTACATCCTATCTAACACTTTTACTACAGACTGAACGGTACAATACTAACAGTATTTCATTAACCAAGTATCAGTTCTTACACTGTTGACATTATATCACAGAATAAAGTATGGCGACATGATGCTGTATGTTTTCAGTCCCACCCCTACACTAAACCTACATGTATAACAACAATAAGATGGGAAATTAACACTACTCACTAGTGAAGTACCCATTAATTTTTGCAGTGACTGAAGATGTGTTCTACTTTACCGGTCTGTTTTGTTAGCTAACTAACTATTTAAAGGTTTAACTCTATTCTAAATAAATTTTTTTGGGCTGGGTATTGGCACAGATTTCCTGATTCAACTCCAGTTCAAGAGGTCCCAATTTGATGTGATACCAATTTTGATTCAGTCAGGGATAATTTAGTTGTAATACCAATTTTGCAGCTTGCATGCAGCTTTGCTTTTGTCCAGCTCTTCAAATCTTCACATATCCTCTGGGGGAAAAAAGGCACAGATTAAAAGATCGATCTCGAAATTCTGAGATTCAATATCACATTGTTCAAATCAAGATAGCGATTGATCAGAAAATCACTATTTTTACCCAGCTCTATATTGTGTAAAAAGTGGAAGTGGACAGATATTTTGGGTTTTGCCAGCCACTGTGACCAGTGGAAAAAATTATTCCTGCTATAATATTTAGATTATGTGGTCTGCATTTTTTAACATACCCTGCTGCCAAAGTGCTACTGAGTTTTACAGAAAGTTGGCATTTATTTACATTTATTTTAAGGGAACTCAAGAGAACTTTCAGGCAGTTTACCTCATACAGTAGCAGAACCTCTTTTTGCCGCGCCCCTGACTTGTCTTTCACCTCCCTCTCTCTGTGCCCATGTTGTCCCAACAGCAAGCTAGCACAAAGCTGCAGCCTGCAAGCCCACGTGCTTCACTCATAAGTCTTCCTGTAGCTCTGAGTGATTATGATTGGTTGGGCAAAATACAAACATCTTCCTGGATGATCCCACCCCACCCTACCACCTATCCCCCAGATTAAGTGCAGCCAGGCTTCAGCCTGTGCAGGCCTTTCCTCCTGCACACTCACACAGCAGTGAAACAAAGTGAGAGGAAGTGAGGAGAGAAGGCTGCATGTGAGATTAGGCCTCATCAAACAGTTTTGTGAAAAGGGTCAACATATTTTCAACGGTGTCAGGATATGACTCACTCAATCATGAAACTTTAGCCTCAAAGTGATGCAATGCAATTTTCTACAGACAGAACATTTCACGATTCAAAGAAAAGAGGATAAGGGGTGTTTCTGCTTGGTTTTGGCATGTGGAGGCTAGTGTTATGAAATTAATTAGTTTCTGACTCACCTGCTAAGGGCTCGTAAACTGAAAAAAGAAAAAAAAAGAAATACCTGCCAAGAATAATTTTTACTGGCAAAATTAGTATAATTTTTTTGTATAAGTTTCTACAATATTACCGCATTTAATGCTACTTTGCACACAATGTTAAAAGTTCACTCACTCACTTAATATATCAAGTTTGCCATTCAACATGAACTGCCCGATACTGATTTATCTGTCATTTTACTGGTATTTGGCAATGCCATGCGTTAATTTCAGATCCTAGTGGAGGCATTTGATAAAGGAGCTCTTTGGTTTGGGATTATGGCTTAAACGAAAAGGAGTTCCAGGGCAGTCTTAAAGCAAAAAAATAATAGTTGTTATGAAAAACAAGTTCTTGTTCTTTATGTAGTTTGGTGTGCTACTCCCTAATGAAGTCCACATAATGGAAATGCAATAGAGTTCTTTAGTAGCCATGAAATAAAAGCTTTATTTATTTCTCTTTAACTTTGAAAAGTGCCTTAGAGCTAGATTTGTCTGCCTTTCTTGCAAAAGTCTTTGTCATAACAACATGTCATACTAAGTCAGCCGCTCCCCCTACATTATGAGGGTAAACAACCCATCCACTCCTGTTTTCTGTGGTTGTTGCCTCTATCAGCCATGTGCACTGGTCCTGTCTGACATCCCCCACGACAGGAGCAGCAGAGAGCGGTCAGCACAGATCAGCTGCAACGTGATTGGCTAGTGCTCTGTCAGCAGACATCATAAGATGAACGCTATTGGTCCATTGTCAGTACCAAGGTATGGACAGCTCCTGCACATTGCTTCCATGCCTCCTCAACTACAAAATCTCAGACAGACACACACACGAGCAGACACGCACACAGACACACATTTCACTCAATGAATAATTAAGAATCAAACTGTTCAGAGACTGTCTAGAAATGTTCTTTTCAGTCCAATGCCATGCTAAAGAAATGGTAAAGTGGGAGTTTTCCCTAAAACCTCGAAAAACTCAAGCAGATAAAATAGTAATTATTGCATATTCCTCACTGTGTGCTACTCTCACAAATGTCCTTTCACAAATCTTGTGGCTGTGAATCGTTAATGAAGCCTATGTTTGCTTTAAATATGACTCATATTTTGTTTTGCCTGAAGACATTTCCTGCTAAACCTGGCATGGATTAGAATTAAAAAATGACCCTTAGTGGATTCATGCTCAAAATCTAACTGGCAGATTATGGTTAGACCTGCTTATAACCTGTGTATGAAATGCATCTACACACACAAGTAGGACATGACATTTATTTAACCCCAGCAGTAACAATGATGAATCAGTCTCAGCTATAGTCTTGCAATTCATCCAAAGCTGGGCAGAAAACCGCTCTATAGGCAACCTATCACAGATCTTACTTAGTTTTGAGTTATTCCTCTGTTAGAGAAAGATAACTTATTCATAGAATACAAAATAATTCACCCAGCTCAAGGCTATTCAGTTAATAATTTGTAATGTACTGTGATTAGTCTCTTTGATCAGCATTTTCCCTAACAAAAATCACTACTCCATTCCTATTGGAAGTTGGAAAAGGGAGTTTTTAGTGACCTTATCCTAACTTAATGCACTTTCTCTCTATGGCATCACTGTAATATTTCTATAAAGACTTATGGTTTTACCATGTATTTTTACATCTACAGATTATTCGTCCTGTAATGATTATAGCACTAATATAATTTTGTTCATACGTGTGGAATGCACGAGATGACTGATGGGGATGTGGCTTGTCAGCTTATATGGCTTGTCGTAGTTTAATGAGGCACAGGGCAGCGGCTGTCTCCTCCTAGATGAGACATCAGCTGAAGCCCTGGTTCACCTCTGAAATACCTGGGTGGCAGCAGTGATGCCAAGAAACGATGAATCACGGGCAAAGGGACAAATAAGCACCTCGGTGAGGCGGACAACTGCAGAATGCAACAACCGAGTGTGATGTAGCCTCGTATCCAATTAGTTCAGACAGGCTTGCAGCAAGTGTGGCACACAGCAATGACTGGCTTGTGGCCTCGGTGAAATGTGTACATTTTGCAGCACAACCAGCAAACTGCGGAGGAAGACTGAAAAGCCAGTTATAATAGGATACGGCGAGATATAATCCAAGCCAGGTTCATGCAGGGGCTTGGCGTTACTGCCTCCGATTCATGCTCACCAAATATAACCCACCGTGCGTTGCATGCAGTGTGCAAAACGATAACGGAATATGGGATTAAAAATGAGGCACTTCATCGCAGCAGCCTTACCAGTTCTCCTGCATCCATCGGATGGCTTCGTCCTCGTTGAACTGTCTCTCGAATTCATACTCTTGCAGGGCCAGCACCGACATGCTCACTGGGCGTATTGCTGTTCAGACTACTGATACAAGATGAAACTCGGCCGAGGTGTTTAGATTTAGTCGCTTTCCACCGCACAGCCCTTGTCTCGCATTGCTTGTGTTGCTGTCGGGACCTCGCAATTGTGCGCGAACGGCTCGGCACCTTCCTCTACTACCGGCTGACATAGCCTACGCCCTCTTCCCCAGGACGGCAGGCTCAAGGTCCTAACGCCGTCGAGTTTTTCTTTCCCGGCCATATGAGTGTGCACCCCATCGATTTGAAACCAATTAGGGGGGTGGCCATACTGATGTAACAGAAAAGGAACAGATTTTACCAAGATATTTGTCTGTAGTTCGATTTTAGCAGGTCAACATGGTGAGCGGAGCAGAAGTAGAAAATGCAGCTCCTAAAACTCAATTTTGATAGTTACTGACCCTTCAGGAACTCTTAAGTCTTGGTGGACGATGAAGATAATACTGAAGATAGTAAGAATAATACTGTCTTCTTCTTATGCTTTAACAACACATTTCCTGGAAATAAATAGAATAATAAAAAGAACTAAACTATATGGGCTTTTGAAAGTTGATGCTGATGCCAATGCTTAATATTGAATATGCTTTACTTCTACTTATTCAAGCTACCTTCTACTTATTCTAGCTTGCTATTTTATGTTATTTATCTATTTCATTCTATATTTTGTAAATTTTGTTCAATTGTGTTCATTTTCTTGCACATGAGAGCGAAGAGAAACCGGAGTCAAATTCCTTGTTTTGTGTGCACAAACTTGGCCAAATAAAACTGATTATGATTCTTATAGCTGGTATTTTGTATATTTTGTACTTTATCATTGTCGTGCCAAAAACACAAGTCTTCAGTGTTCCCCCTAGATTTTGTTCATTATGGGATGGAAAAGAACCATGAAGCCTAACATTAAAAAAAAAAAAAAAAGGTTTACAGAATTTTTAGGTGGAATAGCAGCTCCTTTGACCCAGAGGTTTAGAAAATCTGGGAAACATTCGCTTACTGCTTTTACAGGGAGGATTAAAGCCACTACAAGGAACTTTCATTTAGTGTTGATTTTAGCGGCCCCTATGGACAAAAGCGGTAGTGTTTCTTGCGAATGAAGATGCATGAGAACCGGGAAACAATCAGAAAGTAACATTTTATTTGATTTAACGGATTTGTTCTCGCCACTGCCGCTCCCTCTCTTCATTCTCTCTCTAGCTCTCTCGACCACCGCTGCGCACTCTCTCTTTCTCTCCTCTTTTTTATAATGAGTTGGGAAGCCGACAAGTCTAATTTAACTTTTAACGTTATTAAACAAAGAGAAATGCCCTGCCCTCGTCCTAGTAACACCTTTGCACTCCCTCATGCTACAATGCTACATGTAATGTAAACATAGGCTCTTCAGGTCTGTGTGTCTTAAATTGTTTCTGCTGATTTTGCAGGAATCAGACCCGGTATGTGGCAGGCATTTAGAATAACTAGCCTATGTAGAAATAGCTAATATTCTCACTATGTAGAAATAGCTAATATTCTCACTGATGGCATTGTTTGCTAATGTACAGGCATAAGTCTTAAATTGATTTCATAACCAGTTAAATCTCCTTGTAGCTGCTTTAATTTAATTATGGAACAATTAAATGGAAAATAAAACATGCAAAGAAGGGCAAATATCAAGTTTTACAGACTCTCAGATCTCCTCTCTAGCTGCATCGTATCAGCAGTGGTCAGCGTTGATTAGAGTCAGTGAACCTGGAGTAATTTGTATAGCTGTCCAAATATTATATTAGTAATCTTGGTAACACTTAAGACTTAGCAAAATACAATATCATACCCAATCAGCTGAACATTATATAGGCCACTGCTACTGTTCCAATACCATATAGTAATTATGCAAACTGTGACCATTCACAAGTCTACTTAGCAGTGGATCAGGAGTCGCACATGATGTGTCACCTCTTTGTGCAATCATTGTGTTTTGAAAGACTGATGTAACAGGTGCCTTATCATGAGCCAGACAGGTGGGAACTATTTCTTCATCTGACAAAAAGGTAAATAGGCGGAGGGAGCACTTTTGGCAGGGCTGGACCGAACTTTAACCCAGATTGACACACTCAGGCTCACACAGACACATGGCACTCAGTTAGTATATACACTGATGTTTTCTTCAGATTTGGCTGCAAGTTTTACCGTCCCAGCGCTGATATGCCGACTGCGCCTGAGTTACCTTTGGCTGGTGGTGTGACTCCATCGCATGGTTGTAATCTTCCAGCGTGATTTGGTCTTTCAGCTCATTTCCTCTGACCCCATTCTCAGATGATGGGACAAAAGTCACCTGATTTAAAAAAAAAAGTTAGTGTCACCTGCAGCTGATGAACAAATTCTTTATTGTGACATTCTCTTCAAACAGGACGTTTACGATAGCATTTGCTTTGCTTTGCAAAAAATTAACAAAATATGGGGATCAGATGCACATGAGAACCAAGCAAAAACTGTATCTTGAAAGTGTTGTTGACTCTGAAGTAACTACATTAATATTTGAGGCATTTTGCTGGCATCTATGGTATCTTAGCAGGCACGAGTTTAGTGTCTTGCTCAAGGACACTTTGACTGGATTTTCAGGATGGTTTCTTTAACCACTTCAACAATTAGGGTATTCTGCACTTTCCTTCAACTTGGCTCATCTTATTCTACTTAAGTTAGAGATTTCCTACATTTTCAGGAATGACTTTATATAACCCCCAAAGAACAAACATGAGCTTGTTGCTCTCAGGTGTGGGGATTTACGTGTAGGTGGAGAGAGCGACAGCATAGTAAGAGCAAAAGATCATGTTGTTCCAGTCAAGTAATAGCTAGAGCCCTTTACTCAAAATGCAACATGTCTTGTGACTGCATTGCATTCTGGTCTATTGAGGCTACTGTAAGTGTAGAAATTAGTAAACCTGCGTCTTCTACAATGGATTTATACTGTGTTAGGGACTGACAGCAAAAACTGGCTTTTACCTTTAAGATGCTAACATTTTTCCATTGTATCTGCCTTGGATATACTGTATCTCGATGTGATGTTGCTTTGTCTAAGCTTGGCCTATTATCTATTGGAATAAGAAAAATACACAAACTAACAATTAAATGGATCCACATATGCAAGCTACACCAAAACTAGCTGGTTCTTTAACAGCATGGAAGAGTTTAGGGTGGATTTATCCTTTAAATATACCTGCAGTTTTTTTAACTCTTGCTCTTTTTCACCATGGTCCCCTAATTGCACTTCCTAAAATGTGCTGCTGATGGATTTTGTCTTTGTATCATTAGTTTCCCGCTGGCCTCTTGGGTATAATTCTAGTATGGGATGAGAGGGTGCAGCATGACCTCTCACCTGTCTGTCTAAATATATCATGTTAAAGTCTCTCAGTGGAGCATCTGCCACCGAGGCCTCGAGCACCACAACATCCGCAGGGATATCATCATTACAATTCATTCTTTACACATCAAATAAATTTTAGTTTTGTCAGGGAGTTGCATATGTGCTCTGTGCATGTGGGTGTGTGTACATGCATGTATGTGTACCAGTGTGTTGTGTTTGTGTGTGCTGGTGCATATGCATGCGTACCAGTGTGAGTTTTAGTGTCTTTATGAGTACGTGCTTGCGTGTGTACTTCCATTGTGTATCTGTGTATGTGCGTGTGTGTGTGTATGTGTGTGTGTGTCCACCTGTATAGTGGGTCTGGCCTCGGGGGAACAGTTTGTCAGGCATGCCAGGCATCTGGAGCCGAGCTGGACTGCAGAGGCTCCCTGAGAGTTCATGCGTTCATAAGTTCTCTGTCCTTTTGTACTCAGGGAAGTCATTCATGTGAGTAGGGGAGATAGGGATTGTGTGTGTGTGTGTGTGTGTGTGTGTGTGTGTGGGTGTGTGTGGGGGGGGGGGG
>OMKZ01007968.1:10808-41829 GCA_900302535.1 Neoniphon sammara | reverse complement strand
TTTTTTTTATGAAAACTTTCTGATGTAACTTTGAAACATACTAGACCCAGACTTTAAAGCACAGCTTTAATGAGTGTATGAGCTGACTCACCGCTGTGGAAGACATGGCTTGGTGGCTTCCTGATGTCAGACAGAATGACATTGTTGTTTCCAAACCTCTTCCTGTAAGGCAGAAAGGTAGTGTTACACAGCTGAAGAGCAATGTCTGAACATATTTCTCCAAATCCCAAATGTTTCCAAGCATGATCAACTAGCACAAGAAAAACATGCTTATACTTGTGCTTTTCCAGCTGTTGGCTAAAACAATACTTTGTGTGAAGATAAACACATGGTGCCAATCTCACTGTGAGAAATCTTACCTCAACAATTTGGCAAGACCAACCCCAAGCTGTCCAAGGCCACCTGCAACAGACAGATAGAGACAGAAAGGGAGATGGAGGTGATGAAATCGATGTCATCAGAGGACGTTTCAACATTAAATCAGTCAATAATCAGCTGTTCTAGTTTCCATGGAAACTGCAGTAATGAGGGAAGAGAGTGGGCTATATGAAAAAGGTCAACGTAGCTGACGCCTACAGCTTGCTTTTTTTTTTTTTTTTTTTTTTTTTTTAAATTGGGTTCCTGCTGCTTTCATCACCAGCCTCATCATAAATGCTGCTGGTGTTGAACCCCTGCAGAGCATATTTCAACCAGTTAGTGTATCCTTATGGTCCATCTAAGATAGCATGCATAATACCGCTCAGCGCATATTGTTCTCATAAATCATGCTATGCAGTACTGGGCTCTTTTGCTCAAAAACAATGCACTTCACAATCTTAAACATGTGTTAACTGCAAACTGCACACCCAGATGTTGCTCACCTGTAATGAGCACCTTGGGATGGTCTGTCTCTGAGAAGGACACGGAGTGGAAGCTGGCATCAGATGTCACCTGACGAGGGGAGAAGCTGATGTTGCGTACTGCCACTGCCAGGGGCTGGCAGCCGCAGCCTGGGGTGCTGAGCAGGGCCTGCTTGGCCACCTTGCTGAGGGTTCTGATGACAGGCATGCTGTTAGCTGTGGAGGAAAAGGAGAGGTTGAGGACTCTTGCAGTGTTTGTGCATTTGGGTTAAAATCACTGCTATCAAATTCCTCATTCACTGATGGAATTCAATCTGTCAAGACTTTGTTGTATGAATAAGGACTTAATAGCACTACCAACTTTATTCTACAATGCAAATTTACAGTTCTAACTATTCTGTTGATGAAGACCTTAACTCTAAGGCAAACAGTTTTTACTGCCATCGTCTGGTCACATTATTTCAATACAGCACTTCATGGCCAAGAGCTGTGGTACTGTGTTTAAGCGCCTGGCGTCTTTCCAGACCCCAGGCGCCAAGCGACAGACAGGATGACACAAAAATGGACACAAGATGAGACACTAGGACGACATCTGACATATAGACAGTTAAATTTAAAGCTTTCAAAGTCAGCCGCATCAATACGGCGAAACGCAAAGCAAATCTCGCAAAAGTGACATCTACATAAAAAAAATATGCAACTTTAGCTGAGATGCAAGACAGCGGTGTCAGCAAGCAAGTGTCTGCCCTTTAGGTGAAGTCATGCATACCGGTCCCAATCAAGCGCAGACAGATAACAGGAGCGCAATCGACACGAATCATTGTTGTCGAACAGCGCTTCGGTCTCTCTTTTACTGGTGGGTTTATTTAATTTTTCTGGATACCTGTGCATTTTAACAATTTCCCTCATCCTTACAGAGTAACAAAATATGCACATCACACTGAAAACTTCAGACAAAAAGCTGCTCCCAAGAATAAACTCATCATTCATACAGGTGGAAATTCTCAATGCTGATCGGATGAAGAGCAGCCGGTCTGGATGATTGGGAATTTACTCACTTTTAGCTTTTACTTTTATATTTTTTACTTTTGCTTCGAGAATCACTTTAGAAGTCACTTACCGGAGGTGCGAGGAGCTTCCCAAAAGGAAGAAAAAGATGAACCTGAGAGTACTTATACTGCCCTGCCTTCAGTGTTATAGCCAATCAGGGAGAGAGGGCGGATAGAGCGATTCACGAGTTGATGAAAACAGTGCCAAGTTGAGACTGGACGCAAAGGGCTTGACATACTTGGTCTCATGAGTATTGACTTGGCCAGTTGTTTGTCTCGACTCCATTATTTGAAAAAAGGTGACGTTTTCTTCTCGTGCGTCAGTTGGCGTTGGCAAGATATTGCACCTGTGAACCCAAATGGTCTCTCTGGAAGCCATAAAAAACTCACACCAGGGGAGAATTTCGGACCAGTGTTCCATAAACTTTGCGTCTGAACAAGATTGGTGACCTACTTTAAATATTTAACACATTGACAAGGCACAAATATCTACTCTGTTATTGCTCCACCTATCCCCAGAAATTAAGTCCATATGTGTATTGAAGCTTTGGTGACAAAACTGTCACCAAACTGTCACTGATGTAGGGTCTTTGTCACAGACTACCATAAGCTTTTTAGAGAATCGACTCTCATTTTTCCCCCCCGAGAGCTGCCTCATAGACAAGAAAAACCCTGACATCAAAACGTGGCCCTAAACTATAATTTGCTATAATTATAGCCTTATATAATTATAAGCAGACTGCAGAGTGCAAGCATATTTTGATGCTCTTTTGCAGCCAGATTATAGTTAATCAAGCTCGACAATTATCTTACAGCACCAAATGCCCACAGTGCGCACTGACCACGTCCCCTCCTCACCCTAAATAATGTGCTTTCCATGCAGTATGTGGAGCCAACATCGTTTTACGCGCACATCACGTAAGCTGGTTGTGTAACAGGGGGCTCAAGTCATACACATCCGTCTTTACTTTGGACGTATCACGGTGGCTCCTTCAGCTTAAATGTTGTCTACAGTTTCTTTGGTTTCTTGAATGGGTAATGGGGTCGTTGACCTAAATTTATCTGCTAGACTGACTCACGTTTCCTTACAGGCTATATATTTGGCGAGCTGTCGTTTATCCTATGGAGGAAGCTTGCAGATGATGCAGTGTATGAAAGTGATGTAACAGCCAGCATCAAACTTCATATAAAAATAATCCAAAGTTAGATGCTGGACATTATTTCTCCGTCATACATTCTACATCAACGTCTTTACATCTCTGCCTGATGGGGTAATATTTCCGTCTGACATAAGCTTGTAAAAATCAGTTTAATATTACTAGTCTCTACAGTCAAAACACCCTATTACACCACGTATCCAGACAATGAAACCAGACCAGTGGGGCACGGTGCTCATTACGTCAGAGCGTCACAAGTTTCAGTAAAATTCAGCGTTTCACTTAAATTCAGAAGTGGCCCTGCCCCGCAAAAAAGTAAGATAGCATCTCTGAAAGTACAGCTTTCCGTGCACTTGCTTTGCCCACATTACGCATGGAAGTGAAAAATGAGCACAGACTATAATGAAATCAAATTTGTAGGCTACTTACAATGAGTCTGCGGTTGAGTGAGGCAGTTGAATAAATAACGCATCGATTGAATAATACAGGGAAGATAACAGAGTGTACTCACCAATGAACAAACAGGACTAACGTTAGTGGTGCCAAAAAAAAGTGAGCGTCCTTTTATCCTCTCTGCTTGATAATGCGATGCTTCGTCTTGCTCTTCTGTTGGACCTGTCACTCCCAGGCTTAGCTGTCTGACGTGACACGTGTGTTATCTCTGTCCAGTATTGCATCAGCTGCTTCCACATCTTATATATCAGCGGCCATCTGGTCTGAGGAGAAGCCGGGTTTCTCTCGGATTGGCGGAGCCGCGGAGGTGCGGTCCTCCCTCGGAAGCCACGCCCATCAGGCGTCATCAAGACCCAGCGCCCCACGCGATGTATGGCCAGACCTCTCTGTGCCCCCTCACTGCAATTTGGCGACCACAAGAAAGTGGAAACTGACTCCAGATAACGTCCACTGAAGTATGCATATAATTATTTTAGGATGGACATCATTAGGGGGGTGATGGGTGATGTAGTGCTAGGCCTAAATAAATGTTGTTCAACTGTGAACGCCAACTAACCAGGAGACCCACCACCAATATAATCAGTTGTTTTGTTTTGCCTAGTTAAGGAAAACTTTGTTTTTTCTTCCTTAGCTGCCATATTATTTCGGCCTGCATCAATTTGATACTGCTTGCAAACTACTTAATGGTTTTCTTATCACTTATGGCATCACTCTAGCATCTCCATAGTAGATTATATCATAAATCGTTTTTGTTTTGTTTTTTTGCAGTGATATGTGTATAGTAGGCTTTCACTCTAAAATTTAATAGCATGACAATAATTCTTATAATATATATCAATATGGGTATTGCAAAAACACACTTGTTTGATTCATGATTCATGACTGACGTTAAACTGACAATGACAACAGGCGTCACCACCTGACCCAGATAACCTCACGTGCTCAGACAGGCTTACACAAACACTGAAAACACATAAGATGAGTAAATTAATGTGAGAAATGAGATGGTGCAATCCACCTCAAGGAAAAGAAAAGGTAAATCTGACTTGACTCCATAAAGCAGTATGACTGGAAGTTTTGTGCTGTAACAGTGGAGGGGAGTCCAGAAGTGACATCTCACTGTTTCTGTTCCACTCCTTTGTAGTAACATAGGAGTATCCATTCATGTAGACCAAGGGGAAGGTATGAAGCTAGCATTTCCGCACCCTCTGTTTGACTTTGAGGTTTGTTTGCAGTAGATAGAGGCGAGCCAAAGAAGCTGACCGTATCTCTGAGCTGAGGTCGCAGAGAGCAGGCACAAGATGTATACTGGCATGTGAGTGGTGGACTGGTGCACACCCCCAACCTTGTCATCACTGGAAAGGAAACAAATCCCTCGCTCAATAACAACACAAGTTAATCAGTGTTGTGACACACTTTATCCCGCAACCAAACCAATAAATCCAAGGTTAACGTTGTGGAAATCTCCAGTCTTGTAGATCCCATTCATTTCCCCAAAAGCAAAGTCATGATTTTGTTTTTGAACCAGTTTTATATTGATGAACTTCAGTAACCCAGTGTGTCCAGCCTTCATTTAGGCAACATGAGAGTAAAGGACACCTGATATTGTGAGATGACACAGTGGGACGCCTAACAGTTAGAGAAGCAAGCTCTGAACTCCAGCTGAGAACATCTCAGCAGGGAAGTGAACAAAACATGCTCTCCTCATCCTTAATGATTACCATCGATGTGCCATCGATTGAGCAAGGCACTACCCATCAATATGTCCAGTGGACTATGCAAAAGACTCAGAGAGACTGCCAGTAATGGGCAGCATAACTGTTTGTCTTCCCCACTAGTCAGGCTACTGGTGTATATCTGTCTAAGTCAAGGTGATTTGTTCAATAAATGTTAAAAGGCCTGAGGTAATCCTCAATTTCTCTTGACACCTGAGTGAAGGCATAAACAGTGCTAAATTGTTCCAAGAGGCTGTCAAGGCAACCTTGTGTGATTAAGTAAAACAAGATAGTCAACTATATAATTACATAAACAGACACAAGATCAAATTACCATGGACAGAACAGCGATGACAGGTCCTCAGCCATGGCTGATGCACTGTAAACACCAGCTACCATCACATGCTTCCATACAGCAGCTGACCCTTTGCTATTTATTCCTTAATCACTTCATCAGATGACCCATTCGATCCATTCGTCATAGTGATGGCAACACATTTTGTAACGTGGGAGGGGCGTTATTTAGCAATCCTGCCATCCTTGGAAACCAACTCTGCTGGGCAAGGCAGAAGAAAATTCTCTGTTGCCTGCCAACACTTGGGCAAAGCTTGTCCTACTGACCTGAAACCTAGGTCACTCACCAGCAGAAAGACATGTCAGCAGGACTGCAAGTTATTTTTAAATTTTAAATAAAAATTTTGCTTAAAAATATTTAGCTGCATTTCTGATACTTATAAAATGTGCTCAATTCAACATTTATATGTAAGTAAAATTAAGGGTATTTTATACTCTATTTACAAAGTAATTAAAAACTTTGAACTGATAATTCCTAATGTTACCTGTGCTTCAGTGAGTAATGAGTACAAAAACTTAAAATACGCACAACTTTTACAAGAAGTACACTAACATACAACAAGCATAAAATCAAATGTTTTTTGTGCACTTGTCTTTTAATGGCTTAAAAATGTTCTGAACAATATTATTCACCAGACAGACTTGTCAATAGTGATAAAAGAAATTAATATTTCACTTTGCATTATAATTTACTAGTAAGGCATTGAACTGATTTGTTAAGTTAATTAAGTGATAAAGATGCAACAAAGTAAAGTTATTTTCTGAGGTGCTGATGATCTCTAAGAGCTGTGATGACATTGATAATGATAATGATAATGTTAACATTATGCACAATGCAATTGAAGGAAATTAGTTTTATTTATAAATCATGATATGACCTCTGTTAAAACTATCATCTGAGTTCTGTTCATGCAACAAGATAGTGTGTCATTCTGGGCTATAGGAAAGAATGCATAAGTACATAGTGCACATAAGAATTACATGGAAATGTTTCCTTTAAAACAATTTAATGCAAAAACCAATGAGAGAATGAATCCTCATCTTAGTGTGGTGTTTACATCACTCTTAAAGAAGTATGGGTCAAATGTAATACGATGTGTTTGGTGAAGACAGCATAGAGACAAATGACAAGAAGACACATATTAATAGTAAAAAAAATGCATTTTCTTTCTTATTGGCAACAAAACAACTACAATTTGCGACAGGATAAACATTTAATGGATTAAAGTTTACCCTAAGAACTTTAATTTTCAGTATTTTAAGGATGGTGTAATGCTGTCTTGATAGAATTGTTACTGAAAGCTAATCCCCATGGATTACCTTCAAAAGCTTCAACTTAACCAAACCACGGGAATTTAGGAGTACTTGTAAACATCTCTAACCTCTTTTGTTATGATGATGCAATTAAATTATGAGAAATGCCAACAATGATAATATGAGGCTGTTCATACGTCTAATATGACACATTGTAAATTCCACCTGCATATTACAGACTTTGTGTAAAGCTGTGCACAACATCAATAACAACAATGAAATATGTTTCAATTTACATATGTAGGATACTGTATACTGTTGGTGGGTTCTAACAATCATTATTAAGATGATTTTGGCCAACGCCTCAACAATAACAATAATGCTAAATACAAGTAATAAGCACTTTTTTTTTTTACATTGCATTATAAGAACAAGACACATACAGTAATTGAAATGCCTTTCACACAAAGTGCCTTAGTTTTAGATCATATCATTAAACTGTGAAACAGCAGATATGTATTTTGTTCAATAATATACTTAAACAACTATGATCCACTAAATTCAAGTCCCCCAAAAATAAAAACAAAAAGGTTTTTAATACAATCACCTCACTAGCTCCTAATTTGGCAACCTTCATGTTCATTTAGAAAAAAAAAACAAACAGATGCTCAACACAAATTCTGACAAAGGCAATTTGACACTTTGACAAAGTCATTTTTCTTTTTCAGTGTCATACTTTTGAGAATGTTATTTGATTTGTTTAGTATTATCAATAATGACATCAGAAAAATTTGACTAAACTTTTTCTGGGCAGCTGTAGAAACATTAACTGTTTTATAATTAACTGTTCATTGTTATGTTGCATTTAAAGACTGTGTGTGTAACTACTTCACATCTCTGGCCATGATAGTTTTTGGAATGTAACGTAACACAAAATGATCAAGATATTTTCTTCAAAGTCTTTCTTTTCATTATAAAGTGCTTAGTCTGATGTTGACGCTGCCTACACTTAACTATGACATCATATCACCATGCGGCAAAGTCACATGATCACTAAACTAGTACCCTGTATGTTGCCATAGTTACTCTGCAGCGCTCCAGAGTGTCATATATATTCAGCAGGATGTGTGGTAAATATGTGTACCGTGGAGTATGTCAACATTTCTGTAATGTTTCTCTCTGAATGTTGTCCTCATAAATCCACATGTATCTACAGCCTATTCACACTTGAGCAAAATCAATGCTCAGATAGCCAGGAGCCCAAATTATAGTGTTGTTATAACATACTGTGAAAATGTTAACATGCTCTGAGATGAATGGACACCCATCTGTCTATGTAACTCAGTGGGAGCGGTTGAATGTAAGGTGTACAGGTTTAACAAGGCTTAGCAGCCGTGACTGCAGCTGTCAAGGCGACGAGGGATGGCAGGATCCCTACATTATATGTATATACATGCATACATGCATACTAATGTTAGGATTGTATGAAACACAAAACACTGAGGAGTGTTTTGTGTTTGTGTGTGCATTTCCCCCAAATCATTTTCTCTTCCTCTCTCCTGTTTACTTTCAGTTAGACAGCTTGACAAAAAGGCTTTGGAAATGTACATTTCCTCTCTTCAAACATGAGGTTTCAGGGCACAGCCAATCTATGCAGTCAAGGGAGCTGTGTGTAGAATAATTGCTCAGTAAATGCATGAAAGCAAAGTAGGAGAGTGGTTGATTTTCAAAGTTATTGCTCAAGGCTTAGGGCGAAATCTATTTCATTTTCTTCGGTACAGGCAACAAACAAAAGTGTAAGGACTATCGTGATGAAAATAATCAAAAATTTACAATTTCATTACTTGGGATTTATATTCTCGAATTACTGATATAAGATAGAAATCAATTTAATCCCAACAACAAAGCCTCAAACAATGCTAACATGTATCTTAGTAATTTTCTACCTCTCTTTTTTCCATCTTGCCTGTGTTTACAGGTCTCTCTCTAGGGCGTCTGCAGTAGAGGGTCTTCGGTTTCCAGTTGGGCCAGTTGCCTGCGCAGGCTGTTGACTTTGTTTTGCAACTCTCTGTTGTACTCAATGATATGAACCATTTCCTCATAAGCCTCGTCCAAGCACTTGGAGGAGCGGTTCCAGCGGAGAAAAACTCCTGTAATATGAGGTGAGGCAGAGTATCATTAGCTTTCAAGTCACTGATCATTTATGGCAAGCACTGTAAAGAGAAATGCCTGTTACAATGAAGCAGTTTCTCTCATTTCTATTCTGCACTACATATTGCATCTGAAAAAGCTGCATCTTGAAAATAAAGCTGCCATGCAGGTACAGAAAATACAGACATTCTATATGGACAGATAAGTATTACATCCCATGGACAAATTCAGTTGTCAAAGCAGCAACACATACTTGAGACACAAAACACCCAAACAAAATGCTGCAACAAAGCTGATAAAAGTATGTATAAAATAAAGTTGATAACACATTCCACTCATTACCATATCAACATATGGCATAGTAAATGTGCTGGTCACATGAACTGACTGCAAAACACCTTCCTTTCGGTGACTGTAGTAGTAGGTGGCTGTTGTTGGCAGAGGAAGTGCATTCTGGACTGCTATGACAAACAAGTGTGACTTCAGAGATGTTCTGTATGAGTGGAATTACAACAACTGTAGTTGTCATTAGTATGATAGCAAGTGGAGTGATGTGTGTGTCCAGTGTGCCTGCTAGGATCTGCCAACTACGGAGGCTGCCAATTTCAGAACACTCAAAATATTTTGGTGTGTTATGGTCTCAGCTTCCCCGGCCAGGTCCAGCCCTTCCACTAAAGATGATATGATGTCACACAAATGGTGCGGAGTCCACCTAACATTTTGGAGAATCACTAGGTTATCGTTGATATGACACGGATAACAAAGGGAGAATATACAGGGAACTGGTTGTCACAGTCAAGATGAGAAGAACTGGCTCTGCAGCCACCTAAATGAAGTGAATTGAGATGATGAATCACTGCTGCTACACCTGTGGGCAAGAGGGACATTTAGCCTAGGACTGTCCAGACTGGGACATCTCTATGCTGACTGCTTAGTCCACCAACTCTACAGCTCTTCCCCACTTCTATGTGATGTCATGTTGGGCCTTGAGAAACTTGAGGCTTCCTATGTCCCAGTCAACATTAGACAAAGAGACACCAAGGACACTAAGGATTCTGAGAGCAAGAGGACTTTGGTGAGGCCAAGGTCCAGGTGAGTCCAGGTGTCCTGCGTGCATGGAAATACTCTGTGGACATTGTGTGTCTCTAGACTTTCCAAAGAAAGGCCACACAACAAGTTGTGGTAACAGAGAATCTTCTGGTGCTGATACTGGGATGAAGAAATTGCCATCTGATCTCTAGGTACTGGAACAGTGGGCTCTGGAAATCTGCAGCGAGTGCTGCAGGGACCAGGAAGACAAACATTAATGATGGCTGAACATCCAATGCATGTGCAAGGCTCTCTCCAGCGGCCAGTGAGAACTTGAAACCTAGGGGGAAAAAATGACAACACCCCGCGATGCAGCGAAATGGAGACAGCCCAAGAGGATCCACCCTTGACATGAAGGTCATAAAGAACCACCAGTCTGGTATGAGTGAACTTGTACATCAGCATTTTGCAACTAAAAATTGTATCAGAAAAATGGTAACATATCAGATGACAAAGATAAGAGGGGGATATAATGAATATTTGCTTTTGCCAAAGTCATAAGTTCCCAAGATCCTGTATCTTGCTCACACACACCACCTGGGACCCACATGGGAGCAGAGAAGACCCAGGAGAGGATTTTAGTCAGACAGACTGCAGAACTGGGGTATTCCCAGCAGTCCAAACCTACTGCAGCCAGTGTGCTGACTGCAGTCACGCCATCAGAGTGCGTTAATAACACAGCCTATCATCAAAATGATATTCAGCTGTATTGCTATGGACATTATTGTCCATAACTGCCAATCATGGAGGGGACACTGAGCTATATTAATCCTGATGGACTATGTTACTAAGTACTCAGAAAACACAGTCCTTCCATCCGCCAACACAAAGGCTATGGGCTGGGAGGTACTTCTCTTGTTATCCTGTGTAGGTATATCTGATAAGATTCTGATGGACCAGGGCACCTGTGTGAGAGACGCCAATGCTATGGACAGTGGCCTGGGGCAGGCTGAAGACTGTAGAGGGGCCTGTTTTACCATGTGCAATTGCCACAGGCATAGAGAGAGAGCGCACCTGTCAGAAAATCTCCTATTGGCACAACCAGCATAGAAACCAGTTTAACAACCTCCTAAGCCAGAAATGAAGGAGGAGGTTTGAATATCTACAGTGCCATTAAGGGGTGGAGGCCAACTTCGTGACTTTGTGAGGAAGCATATTCTGGGGGTGTGCAAGAGGAAAAGCCCTGTAACAGCACACCCACAGCTGAGCGGATGGCTTCTCCCATCACTATCCCTGTTGTTGATGCCACAGTCCAGACAAATCTACATTGCGTTGGTATTTTTCAGATGAACACATCAGGAGAAAAGTGAGCTTGCTCAAGGCCACTCACCGCTAAGTGTTGGCACTGCCTGCTGGCAAGACGCTGTTGGGCAAAAAAAAACGTCATCACTGTGACACATGCAGACACTGGTCAATGCAGTCCCAACAATATACTCCCTGCAATGCTGTGTACAACACCAGCTGTCTCTGTTTGTTTTACTTAGACACAGTTAATATGCATATAGTTGAGCTGTATTCCAACAAAGTGTTCAAATTCATCATGAGTCACAATTTTGCTTTGGTCAGCCAAATTTGTCATAAAAATAAAATAAAATAAATCATCTTGAACAGGACATGAACAGGACAACTGCAGAAACCATGAACAAAAGACTGAAGAAATAATTTGCTTTTGGTGGGAATGACTCTTTTGCAGGAAATTTGAAACCACTGTGATAGAACCAAAATGTGGACCTACTGCTGACAGGCGCTGTTCTATGACTTGCAAGAGACACAAAAACGTAAGCTCATCATCATGCCCCTCTCCTCCAACTCAAATTACTGTGGTGTTATGGTCTTTGCAATGTTGAAAGACGCTGCAATAGTGACTTCACTGGAAGTCTGTGGGTGCCTTTAAATTTTGAATGGCACCGATAGCTCAAACTGTGCAAGATTATTGAAGAACTGAAAAAGGGTCCAGGGGAAGAAAAAGAAGCAGACATTTGAAAAGGTAGATAAGAGAATATTTACCTGGAGATCTGCACCGGACCCCCAGACAAGCCTCATACTAAGGTGGAGATCAAATAATAAGTCCAATGTGCTTCAGCAAAGTTTCAGAAGAGAGGGATTTGGTTCACCTGAACTTGACTGGTGACAGTATTGTATAAATTTCTCAATTTCTCAAGTGCATGAGTCATTCATTCTCGCACTGAAATTTTCCACTGACCTTTGGTCATGTCCAAACTGTAAACCTACATATAACAACATATAACAATTACTACAATCATAATTTTACTATTTTCAAATAATTTAAAACAACTCTTTTGAACACGAGTTTTACCTTTGATTATACTGTGTAAGATAATCATCATTACTCATAAGTGCATAGTGCAGCATGATTACATGCAGCATATGGGTGAAACATACTGTCTTTGATGACTGTTCAAGAGTAAACACGTTTCTCTATCTCAGGCTTCTCACCCATCATTTCCAAATCTTCCTCAACCTAAATCTCTTACTTGATGCCCTCTTCTTTCTTGGCCTTCCTGTCTTCTTCTGTATTCAGAGGAACAGAACTCATTGCCATCATCTCTGATGTGTGGAGTATAGTACTAACTACTGTTTCAGTGACCTATGCAATTCTCCCAGAAACTGGCCATTGATCAAGCAAGATAATTTCTGATGTATCCATCTCTGCTGCTTCCAGGTCTCCTGTGACTATGAGGGTTGAATCCTCTAGGCCCATTATTGTTTGGGTTGCATCTGGGATCCAGGATTATAATGATGGTACTCCCATCGGTCCTGGGGTTGAGGGTAAATGTGGTGGCACACTAGATGATGGTAGAGGAGGTATGGTCTTGTACTGAGGCTAAATCCTGAATTAAGTTTTATGTCACTGCATACTCTCTGGCATTCCATACAGATGAGGCCTTATAAGAAGGAAGGGCTGGTTCAGACAAGGCTTGAGGTGGTGTAATTAGAGCTGCCTTCAGGTAGTTTCGAGTAGCTGGGATGTCCCGCCTTTTGACAGTATAAGTGTGATTTTCTGAATCAAGCACACTAATTCACATGTCTACAGCTTTCTTCTTGAGGAATGTACAGAAAGATGGCATATTTAATTCGAGATGTGCAGAAATAAAACATTTCTTTGTGTGCCTGGATGGCATAGATATTACTAATAGGAAAATAAATAAATAAAAAAATCATGTGTCCCTGGATGATACAGATACTACTGATAGAATCAAAGCATCTGTGTGTCCCTAGATAACACAATAATAGGCTATAAAAAATTGCAACTCCAATTCTGGAGCATGCAGCCATTAAAAGGCTGCCCTAGTTTAGTGTATGAGGTAAACACAACAAACTGTAGAAGACTGTGGTAGTATTTCTTATTTGAATTTGTTATTAATAAAACAGCAGCATGTCTTCACAATGGAGAGACCTGCCTAGTTTGAGTACAGAAGTCATGTGATAATGTTTTATCAAGATTTGGTATGAACCATCACAGCCCTCTGAAGTGTCAAAAACAAGATCTAGAGATTTAGAGACTTTAATATGCACTTTTATGTTGGTCCAGGAGTATTTGTTATTTTCAGTTAAGAAGCAGTTCAGGCAGCATGTGGGTGGCATTCCATCCTGCCAAGTTAGACTAGTCTCATAGGCTCCAAAGCATATGGAATGAGGGTGTGGCTCTTAAGCTTTAGGCTTTAAGAGGGGCCCCTCATACAGGCAAGTTTGAACTTCATAACCCCTAATCTACACAGAATCCAATCTTTACGCACAGCCTTTACATTGAGTTTATGCAAGAATCAGCAAAACTTACAGTTCAGGCAAAAATTCTCCTGGGACTTCCCAGAAACTGGCTCCCTCGAACATCTAAGAAATGAACTCCATTCGTCTTATTTAAACTGTTTCCGAGAAAAAATGTTTGAGGATGTTTTATCTGATTTTCCCCCACTATCATAGCATTTGGGCTGGTAAATCCCTTCTCTAGGACTTTTCAAACTTAGATCCCTAAAGTATATACTTTTGAAAGCAATGATGATAAACAATTTGGTATGCTTGTGTTCAATGGTGATTAATAAGATACAGTTAAGTCCAACCTTTTCACTATCACAAAATTTATGAAATAATACAAGTATTTTCAGTGGATGCATGAGGTGGCAATTCATAAGCCCAGCATAGTGTGATGTATTCCAGAAGTGTGTTGTTCACATGCTCTCCATGTGTGTAGCATAGTGCTTTCAGCAAACCCAGTTTCCACTAAAACAACCCATCCAAGAAGAAGAGCCTCTTAATTTGTTTGAATAATGATCAAGTACAGGTTTTAAATGCCATTTGTTAATGTCTGTCATCCATCATCTTTATTGGGTGCTGCCTAATAAAAATGCTTTTATGGTGCAAATAGTCTAAAAATGAGAGCAAAATTAGCCTGAGGTTCCTAAACCTTCCTGTTGTACGAGTCAGTCTCACCACAGACAAGGACAGAAGACTAAGATTAGCATGTATTTGACTGTTAATTGATAACCACTAGTAACCTGCTCCTGTCACCTCCCAGTGCCATGAGAGCTCAGGTGTCAGTGAGGAGACCTCCTAAGTGATCGACAATACAATCATGCAGGCCACACACATCACTGACATGCCAGAGATGCAACCTGAGCAATGTTGAAGCTATATAGGTGTTCAAAACACATACGATGTACTTGCCCATTTTTCTATGCACTTCATGTTTGCATACTGTTCAGTACTGAATATATGGGCTGATGACACATAATTTCTAGTTTACTGTGTCAAATGCTGATTTGCATGAGGGGCGGTCTTTAGTGCAATCACTTTGTCATATGCTGTGTAAATAGGCCAGGTGAATAGATGGGGGGATTTTTTTTTTTTTTAATTAGCTTTACTGTAGCATTTTGTTGCTTACTGTGGCTCAGATGTATTGGTGCTATGGCAATTAAATTTCCCTTGGAGATTATGAGTATGAGTGTAGCTTTAAACACAGAGCAAAATGTGAACACAGAAGTAATGTTTACGGAGTTTCACTTGTTAAGGCTAAGTCAAGAGATTGCTCCATTTATCCACCAGAGTAGTAAAATCAATACTGCCCCCCACTGGAGAAATTTCTGAATGTGGACCTTTTTCTTCCTGTTTACCTGAAATATATCCACCAATAAATGTTTGGTCACAAAAAATAATAATATAAAATAAATAGAATAAAATAATCTGAATGTTGAGATGAGTAATGAATTACACAGATGAAACAAACAATCACAAATAAGGAAAGGAAAGACACAGGGCAGCATATCTGAGGTAGATTGATTACTGGAATATAAAAGAGGAACAAGGGAAGATTAAACGGAATTGCATAACAATCATAAGCACATACACATAGCATGTTTTAAGTAAATGGTATGCAGTCCAACGGGTGGATGCACCAACACGGGGCTCTGCTGAGTCATCTGGTTTTTTATGAGTCATCAGAGCCCATTAACCAGATGAACAGAATCCCGATCACTAATGAGTATATCTTCAAATTTTCCAGTCTACTTTCCAGTCTACCCATCTGATTATGATGTCAAAATGCCTCCACTCCGTGACTTGGAAAACATTTTACTTGAATTTCAAACTTTGTGATTAAACTTGTGTCCACTGGTGTGTCCGTTAATAATTAAGACGTATTTCTGACTTTGTGAGCATAGCAGTGAGTGCAACCCTTGTAGCATGGCACTTGATTATCTGTTATAGATGGTCAAATATCAGTCTGATTTTACTCACCTCAAAGATATAAATGTTTTTTCACTGGCTAAAATCTAGTCCTAGTTATTGTAGCTTTTCACTTACACCTTTGGGGATGTTTTGATGAATATTTTACATTTTTTGTCCAAAGATTGGTTGACTTAGACCTGTTTCATTGTATTTCGGACAGGGCTTCCTGAACTAAGTATGACGTAAACCAAAAACAGCTACTACAGTTACTGTGAGAAAGAGGGCCTCATTTACCACAGTGTGTCACAAGTTGACTGACACTGTCTTCTCCCAAAAAAACCCTCAAACAAACCAGTAAACCTTTTTTTTTTGTTCACAATTCTTACCTTCCCATAGCAGTAGGCTCTGAGGGGCCACAGAGGGCCAGATCACAAGACTGTTGGCCTCGTAGAGCGGGTTGGACAGATGCTCCAGTTCCTGGGGCCGATTCACCCACGACCAAAGAGACACTGTCTTCTCAGGCAGAGAGAGTTTTGCCCTATAAAGGGAGAGGGGGATTGTAAGTTCACAAGTGGTTGCCTAAAGTTTAAAATAGAAACTGGTGCACTGATGGTTTGAATTTTTGGGCTGTTGGGGAAAAAATGTGTGGGGAAAATGGCTGAGTAAATGCTCTTGTTTGCCTCAACAACCAGTGTTGAACTGGCTTTGGGCAAGTTACTTCATCCACAGCTGCTCCAATGAGCCTGCTGAGTAGCCAACGGCAGAAGACTGTGGTTATACTGGGAAGCTATGAAGTATAGATCTGAGGATGAATCAGTGTGGTGCGGAGACAGAGTACATACTCAGAAAACCTCTTTTTGGATAACTACAGGTTATAATTTGATGGTGATACATCCATGTCTGAATCTTTGTCAAGGTTGTGTAATTTCCTTCTTGTCCTACACACGCAATCTTGACAAAATGAAAGCTTCTTGCCTTCATTCCAGACAAATACATGTTTTTACATTAGTCATAGTGATGGCTTAGCATTACGTAATACTTGGTACTTAAGGGCTTTAAGGCACTTAACACCAATGACAAAACTTCTCAAACTACTGTGCTATAGTGCTAAAACATATGAATCATGTTTCACATCAGAGTAACGGGAAAAATTTGGGAGTGGAACTGGGAGTGAAACATATTTCACAAAGCAGCCATGATTAATTTCTGGGCAGAAACTCATTGGTGTGGTAATCCTAGCTATGAGATTACAGGCAGGGCATTGTAGACTTCCTCCTGACTTACAAAAAAAAACAAAACAAAACAAAACAATAAAAAAAAAGGAGAACAGGCTCAAACTAACCTCTCGGCTGCACTGTTCCCCATGAAGGTGCCAAACTGGGAGGCATAAGCGTGCTCAAAGAGCTGCACCAGGAAGTTCTCATTGAATTCAAAGGAGCATGGAAACTGGCGTAGGATCTGCCACACACAGTCCAAGAAGAGCAAGAAGACAGGAGCCTCTTGGCGAGGCTTGCTGTTGGAATAAGCTGACTGGGCGCAGCGCTGCTGGAACGGGTGGCCTGCCTGGAAAAGAGATTACAGAGATGGGACGGATCATTGAGAGAAAGCCAGAAGCCACGTCTATGAGACCATAGTGATTTTAACAGTCATTGGAACCTGATCTCACATCACTACACCTTTACACAGAGGCTTGCTGAACATGAGCTCAGGTGAAATGGGAAAATTTACTATGTCTCTGTAACCCAAGTTGTGCCCATAGTGATAATCCCATGGACTATTTCTCCATTTTTACACCACAAGAGTCATGTGTCATGAGTCAAGAGTAGGGCTGAAGCGACAAGTCGGCAAAATCGACAAGGTTGACTTCAAAATATTATCAATACGTATTTTGGTGGTCGACTCATTGTATGACATGCATGCGCGCGCGCGCACACACGCACATTGCACTGCATCACATCATATATGTAAAAAAAAAAAAAAAAAAAAGTTTCCCTGGTTCCTTCATCTGGGTTCGGGTGCGCTTCAAAACCCAACTGGTACAGTGCCGGTTTGTGCCAAACACAGAACTTGAATGGATAGAATGGTCATTTTCATTCAAATCCACGCTTCAGGATGGTCAGAGCAGCGTCCATTTTTATGTGTACCGTTGCCATGGTACCGTTGGGCTAAATTCTGATTTGTAGCAAGTTGCTGAGTCTCTGAGGCGACCCACATTGTGCCATTATCTTGAAATGACTTAGATGTATATCATTAGAGAAAAAGAAAAAATAAGATTAACACACATAAATATGTAACTTGTGTGGATGAATTTGTGCTGAGGAGAGACCATCTTCATATTATGACTAAAAACAAAATAACTGTTTACTGTTGTGATTAGTCAATTAATTGAAAAAAACAGTTGGCAGATTAGTCGATTATCAAAATAAATGCAGCCCTATTAAAGGATGACCTGGATAAATGAGAATATCCACAGACAAGCCCTATTAAACGGGTCACAGCACCAAGAGGAACCACTTCAATGGCATAAACCACTTGTCTACGGTTTGGCATGGAACAAAAACAAACAGTGCCCAGCACACTTTTCTTGGCATGGTTAACTAACCATGCTCAGTGTGTAGAACCATTCTGATGTGATGAATTAATGACATAGACGTTCACCGATTGGTTTCACATTTACATCACTTTGGTGGTCCACTGAGGTCAACCATACCTCCTCCCTAATGCTTTTGCTCATCCTTCGTTCACAGTGGTCCACATCCGCTGTAAGTGCAGCTGCAGGTTGGTATTCTAAAGTAACTTAAACACACTAGAGCCTTAATTTCATCAGCCAACAGAAAGTAATGACAACAACTGCCATATTAAATATACAGGATTCTGTCGCTGACAGGCTTCTGCCATTGTTGTAGATTTTCTTTGGTAACTCCCAGTCCTGATTTGAGCAGCAGGAAAGATGAAAAAAGAAACTGTAATCATTCACAAATCCGGAAAAGCACAATGCAGCCACAGTAACCATTCCGCCAGACCCTGGAAAAAAGGCTTTTGAGTGAAGCTGCACTCAAGAAACTCACCTGGAGCCACTCTCGTTCCACCAGACCCTGAAAGCCCCTGATGGTCCTGCAGGCCGGATCCAGGATGATCTGAGCCAGAGAGGTCACCTGCAGGGTGGAGTCTGTCCCCTCTGTGCCATGAACAAGCACTGATGCTCCTTCCCTGAGACAAAAATACATGTGTTGAGTCTCTCAAGAGTGCCACCTGCTGCTCAGATTGTTTTAAAGAAAACACATACAAAAAATAACATTTCTGCTAAACTCTCTCTTCTATTCCACATCTCTCCAATTCAATATGTACAGATAATAGAAAGATTTACATTCATAAGCATTGCTTCACTCATGTGAGAAAGGGTACGTGCAAACTCTGAGGCATAAACAGCATGCTCTGCATCTAAAACTGCTGAACTGATAAAGTACAGATTACAGGTGTTGGATAAGTTTAAGTCTCATAAGAATAAGCTCAAGTAAGTTGCCCTGACCTATCGATACACTGTGCAGCCAGGCAGGCAGTGGTTAGGATCTCCTTGACATGGGTCTGCCAGCTGGAAGCCTCTAGCTTGCTCAGCCAGCGGTCCATGTTGTGGGACTGGTCGTTGCATGCCTCCACCAGCTTGATCAGGCTGTCCTGGAGGACATTAGACCTGAAAATGACAGAACAGTTGGTGCCAGAGACAAACAATGATAAAGAATGCTTATAGGAAACAATACATGTTTAAAACCTAACTGGGTCATCTTAACAAAAATGCAGAGGATTGGGTTATTCTTTGAACCCAAGATATTAGCTAATATTGTAAATCCTGATATTTATAATCGTCGTTTTTGCTTTTCACTTTTATAAAGACCCTGTAGGTCTACGAAGACAAGTTGCTTAGAGTAATGATAACAAACATGAATGAAACATCAGTGAATGAAACATCTAAGATCTGTTATTAATTAACAGATCAGTCGCAGTTAACAGCAGCCACCCACCTTTCAATGGCCTTGTGGATCCTCCTCCACTGGGGATAGTTAGCTTCAGACTCAAATCCTCCGCCACGTGCTTTGGCCTGCTGGGCCACATTGATGGTGCGTGTGTCAATGATATATCCGCGTTTGCCTGGCCTTAGAGTGGCATTGATAAGTTTTTCATCCTCCTTGCATCGTCTTCCATTGGTGCCAGTCAGAGGCTGCCCTGCTCGCATCATCACCTGAAGGTAGAAGTGATTTGAGAGCTTTTCAAGAAGTGCCAGTTATCATGACATATTTTTTATACATTCAGTGCAACTTGGGTTAAGCGATATCTGCTAAAAGCACTACTTTATACTACAGTTTGCCACCAGACTGTGTTTAAATCCACAAGCAATAACAGCAAACAACCATACGAACTTCATTTCCCATAATGTGCTCACCATGCCATTCTTCTTGTGGTAGTAGCTAAGTACTGGGAAGCGGCCACCGTGACGGAACGTAGCTACTTTCCTCAGTGTGTCATCATCAATGTCCTTGGGTACTGTCACAAGAGGGGGGTATGACGGGCACACACTGAAGTCCTTGTTGACTTCACTCAGTCTCCATTCATCTGTCTAAGAGAGGATGATTTTGGGTTTAGACAGAGGTGTCAGACCATATGCCACAGAGGTGTCAGACCATGTGCCACAGAGGGCCAAGAGCATGCAGGTTTTCATAAAAAGTTATTATCGCTGATCTTGTCCATACCATAGACTCCAGGTCTTTAAAGGCATCCCCAGGAAGGAAAGAGTTCCAGCCGTCATCTATGACCTCAAACATGGGCCGGTAGAAGAAAGGGTACATCAGGGAGACAGAATCAAGAGTGGACAGAGCCTAGGAAGGCAGAAGCAAATACTTATTAGTTATACACTTTTTAGTCACATGTAGAATTCAATCTGACATTCATGGTAGACATGTCTCAAATAGCAAAGTTGAATATTTTGTAGTAAACAATAGTAAATAATAAAGACAGAATGTATGTATATAGTTAGCAGTGCATATTTGGGATGATGGTGCTTTATGCTCCTTTTTACCTCAATGGAGCTGGCGATGTTGAGACACTCCTCCATGCCAGGGATGTCCAGCTGTATGACTCTCAGATCTTTGCATTTCACTATGATGGTTCCCAGACACCCTACAAATCTGTAAGACATGTAAAGGATCTGATTCAAATGGGAAGCAGTGGAGAAAACTTTTCAAGTAGACCTGCCAGTGAATGCTTTGTCAGCAGCATCACCAAAATTGTGATAATTATCACACACCTGCAAGTATAGGCTTACTTTCCCTCCCTCTGCTTCCTTCCCTTGTTACTCAGTGTGATTTTAACACATCTCTTTATTAGCGATGTATGTCTGATGCATCACTAATAAATAGTGATGCATTATGTGACTGATGACGTTTGAACCACTTTACTGCTTCATTCAGAAAGAATCCCCTGGCTGGTTAGATTTTACAGATGGAGTTTTGAACTTTGGCACAATACAAAGTGTATTTAAGAAGACTGGAAAGATGCATTATTCGTGTCTGTCCTGTACACCAAGCACATCCTTCGTTTCACCATGACTACTATTTATTAATGGTCACTCTACAGTAACAATTTATAAAGTTATGGGTTTTAAAATCAAGATCACATATAGTGGAAATATATGTATATATTATGGCTTTTATTATTGAGATGTCAGGAGACAGGACTCTTGACATTTTGCTGTAGTTCAGTTCAGTTCCTGTATTGTCTCTAAAGAGAAAGTCTTTTTGTATCCAGGTGTAAAAACATACATATATCCAATTCAGACACTCCATGAAAAGCAATCAAGCAGTAAAGTTGTGCAATCCCTATGACAGACAGCAGAATGTTACCTTTTCTCTATGGAGTCAATGTTGGAGTGAAGGAGCCAGAGCTCTTCTGTGTTGTCCTGTCTGGAGGAGAGAATAAGGTGATGACCAGTCAAGCACAGGGTCCCTTCCACAGTGGGCATGAAGGGCCGATGGAGCACAACCCCATCCACTCTGGGTGTCTTTATCAGCTCTGCAAACTCCATAGCCAGATCTGAGGTAGGCTAAGGGGCGCAAACAGCCAAGATATGGAAAAAGGTAGAATTAGTGATTACTAGCTAGGACCTTGTGGATGTTTTGCGCCATTCTAATATTTGACACAAGTGTAACTCACTCCTAATACAAAACACAAGTCAACTACACTACAATGTATTTGTACAAAGACTCACTGACAAAAAGGATGACTAACCCTCCTCATTTAAAATGGTCCATGTGATATTTAAGAAACTGAAAAGTACCTAAGCAAACTTAATTATCATAATTTAACCAAGAGCTGAGAACAGTGTACATTACAACTACCCACTCCTACTATCCTAGCCATGCTTCATATGGTAAATAACTAATGTTTTAGACAAAAGATAGGTAATTTCCATACTTTAGACGCCAACTGGCACCCCAAGCCAAAGCCAATGACTGCTGCTTTTGCCTGCTTCTGAAGTTGTTTTTGTGGTCTGTCCTAATCCCTGACAACACAACCCCAACTCACTGAGTACATTTGTAGTACCCAACTTAATGGGGCTAACCCTGGTCCTCCGGCCTCGCAGCTTAGTCTTGGCTACTGGCTCAGTGTATCTGAGCTTCCTCGTATCATATTCTTCATCTACTGTATGATGGCAAAATTGGTCCAAAAAAGTCTGAAGTCTAGTCTCTGTGGCAGATCTTAGGCTGATGCTGTAATTCTTACACATGCCAATCCTCACCTTCCCTGAATGCTCCAACTTGTGCCTATAAAATAACAAATGGCTCTACTTCTCCCTGTCTCTCAGCTGTGACGAGTTAACATTATACACCTAATTTACGAATCCACATTCCAAGCGATAGTCATTTATTAGCTGTTAGAGCTAGATCCGTTTATCTGACAAAAGCCCTGGATGTAAGAAATGCTGTACACTATCTGGCTGACGCCAGGTATCGTTCTAGTAACTAAAAGAAACTCAACATTAGGTTAGCTACATGCCGCAATTATCTGTCGGCTAGCTAAGGTTAGCTTCATTCAGGAAATGAAGTGGCTAAAGCTAGCTAGCCAACGGTGATAGAAACATTCGCATCGGGCGTACAAACTCTCAAAATCATTAAAATTTATTTTTAAAAATAGATGTTATGCAGAGTATTAATTTAGACGACACAGATGAACACTTTTTAAGTGTTCAGCAATGCATGTCGACGTTATATTTACCTGCTATTTTTTCGTTTATTTGGGTATTGGACGAGACTCTGGTACGTTTACAAAAACATGCCGACTGGACGAATTTTCTTTTGAACATTGGTTCCGCAAAAATTGTACGGCAAGTTCCCGTTTAAGCCGCTGTTGTTGGCAGGAAAACTTAGCTCTAACTCTGAGACACTTTTGCAGCAACATTTTTTGATACCCATACAAACGCTACATCCATCGTGTCAACATCTTGGCTCATGACTCTCCATATAGATTTATTTATTGAAACCGGACGTTGTTGCAGAGATTGGAATAGTAGTAGTGCTTCTCACTGAGATAATTGTTGCCATTGTATGTCATCCAAGATGAAACATTTTAAATTATTATGTATGTCAAGGATGGGTAACCATATAGCCTTAAGGGCTATATGGTTACCCACCCCATTTCTCTTTCTATTCTGTCCATTTCAGCTGAAGTGACCTACTGTATGAATCATGCAATGATATAAAAAGGAAACACTAGGTGGAGACAATGAAACATTTATTGCAGAGATCTATAATGTCAAGGATTCCCCCCTTGGATCCACAATCCAAGATCAACTTGATTCAAGATGCCTTGAAGATAAGGGTATTGCATAGATCATGTGGAGGAAATCAGCATGTTCAGGTACTCATCAGTGGGTAAGGGGGTGTCAATAATGTTATTCTGGTCACAAGTCCCATTTGTTTTGTATCATTGCTTGTGTATCACCTCACAGCTCTGGTGGAGACTGGAAATGATCTGGGTGCTTCCCATTTGCTGTATGCAAGCTGTAAAGATTTGGGGTCAGGTCACAATCCATTTGAGTCTGCTATTTGCCAGAGCCATGGAGATCACCTCCTTTACATAATGTCAATCATTAATGGGCTTGTTCAGGATTTAATTAAGAGTTTGTTAGAGGTTTGTCTCATGTCACTAAGTTACACGTCCTTAACTGTGAAAGTCAAGATTAAAAATAGTTCTAAAAAAATCGTAAAAAAAAAAAGACTGCATTGTTGGTCTGTGAATTTAGCTACTACAATTGTCTCGAGATTTGCATAGTAATTAAATCTGCTTTTTTGTTCCTGTTTGTTCCAGTACAAGGTTTTCAAAGCATACCACATAGCACACTAATATTCTTGCTACTTCCCTAATATTACACACACAAACACACACACACACATGCACTCAAAGATACACAAATCTGGGAGAATCCCCAAAGAGGTGAACACTTTTGGAGAAAGAAGAATAGCAGATGGCTTGGCAGAGGCTGTAGCTGGCCTCTTTGTTTGTTTGTTAGCAGACATGTCTTTGTCAGGGCAGGGTGTGAGTGTGTGTGTGCGTATGTGCGTGTATGTGTGTGTGAGTGTGTGATGTATTACAAATCATCCCAGTATTTGCTTCAGTTGCAGACTGTCTGGGCTTCACAATAGATGGTTTGCTCAGGGCCTTTCCAGCCCACATCATAGAGAACGCTGTAGAGACACCAGAGCTCAATTGAATGTGAAACCCAGCATTGCTTTACAAACCAAATAACTGCCCTTGTTGTGAGAAAAATATGCTTTGCTATGGCTTTTCCCCTGGTTTTTAAAGAAGATGGCTTGAGAAAAAATAGCTTTCAAAGCAAATACTCACATCACAGCCCTGCAGAAGACACAGTACAGTAACCTGTATGTTTTATTCAAAAGAATGCTAAGACAGATGTATTCGTGCAGGAGGGGATGATTTACTTTAGAATCAAGCAATAAAACTCAGCAAGAAAAATAAAAAGAAAAATTTTATGACAGCGGCTGGGTGAAAAATGTTGAAAGACATAGAACTGTATAAAACACACTGAGCTCACTGTATGTCACCTTGTCTTGAGAGGATTTGGAGAGCTACTCATAAACTCATTTCATGCACAAAACCTATGTTTTCCCTACAAGCACACGTTCATACATCCATCTGAATGTGCAACACTAATCCACTACCTGCACTACAGCATGCTTGTCATGTCTAGTAACCTAAAAACCTGGCACAAGTGGTATGTGATTGGTAGGATCAGGTGACAAACTGCACCTGAAGTGTTATCATATCCTAACTTATCTTGTGTGAAGTGAATGTTTACACCACTCTCCTATGATATATTACTGAAGACCGTTTTATATTTTTAAGTTTTAACTGAATAGATAAATAAATAAATAAATAAATAAATAAAAACACCACTCATCTGGTCAAAGGCTGGGTAGAGGTGCTGCAGCTGAAGCGTGACAGAGTATGGAGAGATGCCCACAGACTCACACACTCCCCAGGTTCACGATCTCGAAACACTGGCACATCTCAGCCAAAGATCCTGCTCTTCCCAAACACTTTAAAGGGACTGTAAACACAGTTAAAATGATGATTTTCTTATTTATTATTATCGCTGAATTCCATCCTCATCATCCACCAACATCTGAGAGCTCCTAAATGTTAAAACCTGTGCTATTATGGAGTTTTGAAGGGTTGCATTTTCTATAGTTACGCATTCCCCTTGGCTTTAGTTCCCCTTGGAGGTCAGACCAACCAACTGTTCAGCAAAGTGAAATATCCTGGTTGTTGGAGCTGAAATAGTTACGGGTCTTGCAGATGACGTGAGAAAGTCCATGATTGACAACATCACTAGATAAAGCATCAAATTGAAGCACTTTTCTACCTCTCATCCCTTGTGATATAACATCAGATTGGTGAACTACTGTTGGTAAATTGGTGGATTTATATCCAGGAACAGCACAAAAGCAGCTGCTGAGCTAACAGTTACTATTACTCACTATAATTTGATGACCCTAGTCTATGGTAACAGGTGCAATTGAAGAGTCAGTCAAATGGGGGCGGGAGGACTAAAAAATGAGGTGGTGTCCTGATTGGATCGCTCCGCTCTTATATGTGAAAGTAGCTTTTAATCCCCGGCACAAGTGTTCATTTGATTCCAGAGAAATCAGCTGATAGGCCTCTCCCAGATTCTCGCAGTTTCATGATGTTTTCTATATCCACTGACAACAGCAAAAATCTTTTTAATAAGAAATGACAAATTTTGGTTTCCTGTCCCTTTAAGGATCCACCTCTCTCTGTGTACAAAAGAGGAACCAACCTGCCAATTTATTACCTGACCTTAAATAAACTCTCTTGGCCCCAGTGAAACAGAGGGTAACTACTCCTGTGGCACCTGTGTTTAATGTCACAACACCTGGAAAACATCACATTTTAGACACGCTAGGACAGGCAGTTTCATATTCTGTTTCACATGTAACACAATGAGCATTATTTATCTGTTCAGATGCCCCTGTGAGAAACTTGGTGTTGGCGAAAGATGCAAAGATCTGAACTACCCAGTAGCCTCACATCTGATCTCATTGCTTAAGTTTGAGGGTATAGAGCACATCAGTCTGCATAGAGAGAGGTAATATGCCAAAGAGATAATTTCTGGATCCATTATTTGGGAATGGTCCAATCTCTGGGTCTTAATGAGGATTTTGGTGTGAGCGGTTTGCTATAATGTGGTTTATGATGGAGCTTGTCTGTTCTGTTTTGTGAAGATTCTTGCCTGTTGTGTTTATAAAATGTGAATTACAGTATATTCATTCATGTAAATATTGTATATTATGTGCCTCTTGTTCTACAATTGTCCATGAACACACTGTCTGCAGTCTTTTAGGTTCTTTTGGGACTACAGTTCCCATGGGCACATACTGTGATAATGGGTATTTTGCATTGGGACAGTTAACCTGTTCTATACTCTTCCTATTGGTTTGTTCACATGTTGGTTTGTTCACATGTTGGTTTGTTCACATGTTGCGCCTCGCAGAAAATATTTTTGTACAGTGTTTGAGTGTGCAGTAAAAGTTTCTGGAAAATTGCCTGGTTTTGGAGGCTACTCACCCATGCCAGTCATCGTTCAGTTTATGATGACAGCCAATGTCTCACCCATGATTCATTCCTTTTCATGGATCTTCTGTTGAAAGCAGCTGTTTGAGTTCTTGTTTATTTGATGTGTTATTCTGGGCATTTCTGATGAATCAGTGCAGTCTGTCAGGGCAGAGAATAATGAGAGAACAATGACTTAAAGAGAAGCATAAAAGTCTAAATGAACTCATGCTAATAATATGTTATGAGTAAGCTCTGTGATACAACCTACACGTCTTTCTCTCCAGTCACAAATAATAGACTGTTGCTACAGTTAAACGTGCATCAAGTAGTCCTACTGCCGCAGGGAGTTTGGAAAGGCTGTGCAATCTCTAGCTGAGCTCAGGCAATATTTTGACTTGTATAAAAAAATCAAAATATATAATCACAATATATAATCACAAATAAATAAATAAAGTGCTTTTTTTAAGGTAAGGTCATCCAAGTTATTGCTTGGCCATTTGTTCAGTCATAACTGTCATGTGCAGTAATCTTGCAACCAGACACGCCCTCCTAATACAAGTACACTAAGTCTCTTGCACCCCAGTGGGAAAAACTAAGAGAAGGCATCCATTCTCCCCAGGGATTCGTAACCGATTACATCCTTTGCATTATTTAACACGTGCCACATGTATGCTGCTGTGCACGCTGCACGCTCGAGCAATATGCTTCCCTATTTGCCCTCATCAAACTTTAATATGTTTCACAAGATAGGGGTTTTGGATAGTGGGAATACAAACTCAATGTGGATCTTTTTTTTTTTTAAGTATCACTTGTGGTACCCAGTATTTTCTTATAATTTCTAGTATTTTCTTGTGTTTTTATTCTTGTGCAGGAGAGGAAAATATTTTGGACTGAACCCATGTGGGCTGACTACTAGTCTAGGCCTACATTCTGAAGAATATTTCCACAAAGCAGGATGCCCATCTGATGGTTTAATTTCCATTTGTTTGTGATTTCTGCTTCTGATTTGCAGAGGAAGTAATTTAGAGATATAGAAGCAAGACCTACTTGCCACCTTTGTTTTCTAATAATAACTAATGCCTTTGCCAAATTTTAATGTGTAACTTGTTTATTCATTCCTAGGCAGGTTGTTATACTGTCTTAAAAAGTTGAATTTTAGAGGCTTGTAATTGCTTGTAGAGCTTTCATGAGGCTCATTACATCTATCCACAGATACTTTGTGAATAAAATAAGAAGTTAAAGTCCTCCAGTCTATTGTTACATTGTCAGTTTTCATGATTTATCATTACCACTGCTGCATTGCTAGGTAGGTAAGAGCATTTCTGCATTTCCAGCCTTCCTGACAAGATTTGGCTTGAGCCATCCAGCCTAACACATTTAATCATCTCCTGAACATCTCTTCTTTTTTAATCCACAAGAGGACTTGTGACTAAAAAATGCTTAAAAGTCATTTATCCCCCTTTGTTGTAAAATCCAACACATCCAACAGAAATTAGAGTACACAATTTGAATGTGTAAATTGAAGTAAAAGTTGTTGTGAAAATGCACTCAGATGCAGTGATATAGGTTGCAGCGGTGCATGTTGTGTGTTAATAAAACTGCCACATATGCTACATTTCATATATTGCTGCTGTAGTTTCCTGTGAGTCGCTATGAGTTGCAATTAGCCATTTCTGTGAGTTGCTGTCAGCAGTCTGAATGTGCCTCACTGAGCTGCTGTGTGAGCCGTTGCTGTGAGTCTCTGTGGTAAGCCATCGTATGATGCAGTGACCCAGCCGCCTTGGTAAGCCTCAACAGTTAGAATACACACACTCACAAACCAGAAAATGTGATCACTTTAAACCTCTCTTAGACTCTTTATTGGCTCTTCATAACGGTATGTTTTGATTACAAAGTCATACTTCTGAAATACAAAACATAAAATAGTCTTGCCCAGAGTACGTTGCTTTACTCGGTCCATAAAAATCCACTTGAAGCCTCAGGATGTGAGATTTATAAACAGAAAACACCTATATATAGTTAGTATAGTTCCTCCTTCTGGAACCAGTTTCCTGCCTGTGACAGGAAGTCATACACAGTCCCAGTACATAATGCTGTGTTCAAGACAAAGAGTTCTCCGACATATCTGTAACATCATGTAAAAGTAATTCTATACAGAAAAATTTATAGTAAATGTAAGGATGAGAAAGGTGTGTTTTAAGCTTTTAAGTAGACTTTTGACTCTCAGTTTGTGCATGGCATACTTTAAAACCAATCAGTGTAGTCAGATACTTCCAAAATTGGAAGGTTACATTTTTCCATATTAACATTTATCTTAAAAATGCACAGTAACCATTTAGCCCTGTTGCTGTGTTTGCATCCCAGGCAATGTCACCCACCCATGTGATGTCTGCTCTGACAGCAGCCAAACAACTTTTTTTTTTATTTGAGTGTCTATATTTTTCCCATCTCAACTACTAAAATGCTGTGAGATGGGAAGTAGGAAATTCCAAGTGGGAACTTTTCCAGTTCCTTGATGTCTTGAACACAGAATAAGTCCAGACTGATTTAGCCTACGCCCCCCACCAGCTTGCATCCTGAATTCTTCCTTGAGTGCCTCTTGCTAGATCTATTTTTTGTTCTATTTTGTTTGCTCTATATTTATGTCCGCTTACACCCACATACAAGCCTCATACATGCCTATCTTAGATTTGTGATTTCTTTGTTTTTCTCTCGTCTAAAATTATGTACATGCTTTTGTTTTCTTGTCAAGTAGATTGTGACAAACTTGTTTTGCTGACGTGGTTCATTATTTGAGTTGATCTTAGTTGATCTGCTTGCTGTGGTGTAAGATGTTTTTTTTTTTCCCTCAACAGACTGTACTGCAGTCTCCCTTCTCTTGTGGACATTAGACTTGAGTGTGCATCTAGTGTGCTGCTCAAAAGGCATTGTGGAGGCCTGACAACCCCGAGGAAGAAGAGAAAATGGAGGCTACTCAGATGAAACAGGTTTTATAATGTGCCTTGCACACAACCATACTCGTGCATGCATTCGATCACATTAAAAATATCTCCTTCGCAGTGATCTGGCCTGAAGGAATGGCTATGCCCTGATTCTCCCCGTCAAGCCTTTCTGTGAAATCTCCTTGCCACTCTAAAATAAAAGACTTCCTTCTCACACTGCTGCACTATTGTTGTATAAAGGACCAGTCATTCACTGTAGCAAGCATGTTTGTATAGCATGCAGATAGAGCAGACATATGTTTAAGCAAATTCAACATGTAACATGCAAGGCTCATTTAGACATGCTGGAGCATGACAATTTTTTGCAGCAAAGCTCTCCTTATGAACTGAAAACAAATCAAATAGCCTTATTCCAGCCTATCCAATCTTCAGATGCTTTGGTCATTTTTGTCTAACTTAAATCAAAATATACACAATGCTGTAACAGCATAAAACAATGGAGGATTATCCTGTTGGAGTTATGTTTTTACCACACAGTACATCTACACATTTAGTCACTTGAAGCCGAAATTGGCAGAAGTTAATTAGGGATGGCTGTTGGTGGGGATTGTGGTGTCACCTCATTCCTGATAATGAGCATGGCCAGTCTCCTCCATCCATCACCCCACAAACCACTGCTTATCATTTCTGGGGATGTCTAAAGTTACAACAGAGGGGCGAATATGTTTCACAACCTTGTATGTTCAATATGAGAACAGCAGCATGAAATGTGTGGCTGACACATATGGCACAACGTTTTTTCCGTGATCTAAGGCCTATCATATTGATTGCCAGAATGACAGAGAGCACCCATTCCAATCAGCCCTACTGTCAGAAGTACAACCAAGTTAATTAACTTAGCTCTGGGCTTTTAACGTCAAATCCATTGTAATTGCCCAATAGCGTGGCTGTATATCAGGTCAGAGGTAGAGAGGAGCTTTGTAATATTGCAATAAATGGAAAGAACTGTGAACTGTGTGCGTGCGTGTGCGTATGAGAGAGAGAGAGAGAGAGAGAGAGAGAGAGAGAGAGAGAGAGAGAGTGAACCTAGCTGCTTTAGTTAATTACCCATAGCAGATGGGGTTAGCGTAGGGTAGGGTACATGTGCTTGTGCTTGTGTGTGTGGTAAGGTTTCTGTTTCCCTGTTTAATC
>OMKZ01007966.1:2158-23371 GCA_900302535.1 Neoniphon sammara | reverse complement strand
CGTATTATAGCCCGAGAGAGAGAGAGAGAGAGAGAGAGAGAGAGAGAGAGAGAGAGAGAGAGAGAGCACTCAACACCACGATGCGCATCATGTATCACCTCCTACAGGCATTTGGCTTGGCTCCACAATGCATCTGTCAGATTGGCACCTTCAATTACATGGCTGCATGCATGTATGTCGTGTGTTTAGTGTGTGTTGTGTGCATTGCGTGTGACGTCGGCACAGCCCCTGGCACCAGCGAGGGCGAGGCGTTTAGAAAGAGCATGATATGTTATCAGGGTCACAGAGCAGAACCGTGACAACTGATGCCCTGCTGAACAATAAAAATGAAGGGCCAGGAGCGCTGGAAGAAAGAGCGAAGTCTGTGTGTGTGTGTGTGTGTGTGTGTGTGTGTGTGTGTGGCCACAGCTCAGGACCCAGCTATGTGGTGTTCTTCATGCTGCATGCCGTTCACATTCCGTGGCTTCTATTCATTACCACAGACAAATGGAGCCCTTCTCATGATGACACGCACACGCACACACTCACACACACAGACACACAGTATAGATGCCATATTTATACATTCATACAGTCATAGGTTATGTGGACTCTCACATAAAATGCACATAGAAAGTGAATTAACACATGCACAACAAATAGATACACTCAAACAGGGACGCACACACACATATGTCACAGTACACTGACACAGCGCTCATAAATGCACTGTAAAGGGCAGCACCTGGTCTCTAACTAGCTCTCTGACAGAATTACAGGGGACAGATAGAGAGAAATGGATGAACAGACAGGGAGAATGAGAAACAGTAGATTACACAGAGCAGACGGTGGTGCCTGTGCTTCTTTCTGCCTTGAAGCGCAGCCACCATCTCCTCCACATCAAAAACGACAAAATCCTCCACTGCTCCGATCACTCAGCACCGGTCTTTCCTTCCACTCATCTACCTCATCTGTCCCTCATTCCCCGTCCCCCTCCCTCTCTCCATCTCCTCTCCCTGGGATTACCCCCTAATGCCCAACCTAAACAGAGGCTTAGGGGCTGGCGACTGTGGACGGGGGGCACGGGGCTTAGCTGGGGCTGAATCTGATGCCTTTGGAACGGGATGAGAGATGCTCAGCACCGTGCCTGGTCTCTGGGGGGCCGTGGACCCATTTATGAAGCCAGAGCTGGGTGGCAAGGCTGGGGTGGCACTGGCAGATTAGCCTGGCCCACTGAGTGAAGCCGTTAAAGGTGTTTATCATCGCTGAATGGGCTAGACGGAGACAGCGAGGGCGGTGGGGTTGGGGGGCTAGACTTGGTGAGACAGTACGGTTTTAAGTAATAATCCACGGTATTTTCATAAAGCCTAGATAAATGTCTGTTTTGTTACACTCTATCTCCGATTCTTATGATACAATAGCAAATCAAACTATAGCCAGTTCATGAAAGCTTCTACATTGGCTAATCTAACCACCTGGTGTTTGGTGCGTCTTTCATGGAAATAAATGCTGAGGTGCACAGAAATGGATACATGTTTGCATTTCTAGTTTATTTGGAATGAATATGAGAAGAACTGGGTATTTGAAGGAATACTCTTCACCTTTTGCCGACTTACCCAGACTGAGACAAGATGTTCGATACCATTTTCACCTCTGTACATCCACCGGTTTGGTTCCGATGCTTAGCATTTCGTGTTAGCTTAGCATAAAGACTTGAAGTCTACAGGAGTCAGCTAATCTAGATCTGCCAAAGTGAAAAAATAAACCTTAGAAGAAGTTAGATGGTTGTAGCTATAGATGGTAGGAACAATAACCGCTGAACATATGTGTTCATCGGTTATACCATCTAACTTCATCCTCCTTGATGAAGAATGTTGTTCTGAATACTTATGTTTTGTCATTAACTTCTCCTAAAGCGACTCTCATTAAAAAAAAAAAAAAACTTTCCACATGTATTTCAAATACACATGATACGTTCTGTAAACAAGACAGCTTCGGAGTTGCTGTAAGGTTTATTTTATCACTTTGATGGAGCTAGATTAGCTGACTCCTGTAGACTTCAAGTCTTTATGCTAAGCTAACACAAAATGCTAACCATCAGAACCAAACCAGTGGACGTACAGAGGTGAAAATGGTATCAAATGGTATGGTGTTCCTTTAACGTGAGCAGTAGTGGACACGCCATTTCACTGCCAAGAGATCTAAAACACCACAATAGTGATTACTTAGTACCCCAAAATCTCCCCAATTACTACTTTAAGCAACTGTGTCATTCCGGAGTAGCCAGTTTAAAGTGTAATCACACACCTATTGAAATAAGTTTTTTCCAAGAAAAGTTGCAGACAAGATACAAATGAAGGCCACAATGAAAGTCACATAAAAGCAAATCATATTTTCCATGTAAGTATAACCATATAAAATAGTCTAATATCAAAGTTGCAGGCCAATTTTAATCAGGACCAAATAAAGCAAGGACAGCAACATCATCAGTTTTTACTCACCAAGAAAGACCAACAAATAAAAATGACCAAGAATTTGAATCCCTCCTGTTTAAGAGCCTTTTCAGGATGCAAGCTATACTGTGCATGTGGCTCCTCTGGCTGAAGTAGGGTCTCCTGCTCATGACACAACCTGCGACCCATTTTACTGGTGAGGTTTCAATGATCTGTGCTGGTCAACAGCTACATCCATCCTCCACATTTGTCATGTTTGTTGATCACAATAGCTTGCACGTAGCTGTTTGATTCAATACGGCTACATGAGAGTCAAGGAAGCACACATAGCGGTCACATTCTCCGAGCTGCTGTGGTGATGGCTGCAGCTCTGCCAGGTCCAGCACACTGTGTACTTTACTGTAATAGCAAGTCTGGCAGCAGACACAGCATTTACGTTCTGGCTCACACTGCGGAGACGATTCATACCTTGGCCCGGTCTTATTAACACTAATAGAAACAGCTTTCTCCCCAGTATACCCTCAGGATCAGCACATCGTAGCTTAGAAAGTGGTTGAATCAAGATGGATGAATCTAGTCGTCATCATTTCAGGTTTATGATTTCCAACCGTCTTGACAGGTATGGGCACTGTAATTCTTTGGCAATGATTCCAGCCAAGATCTTGGTATTTTCGGAGTGTGATCCCATGGGGTTTGCTTCTCAAGCTTAACTCAGTTTATCTGAGATTTCAATGGCTGTGCTTGGGACAGGAAATCTATAAACTTGCTTTACAAAGGCTGGGAAGATGTGGTAAGGTTGAGAATGTATCATAGTAACAGCTAGTGTCTCTTTTCATGCAGCAATGGTAGAGGCAGTTTGTTGTCCATGAAAGAAGTACATGGAAATAGCGGAGCCTGAAATAGAAGCTGTGCTATATTAATTAACAGACTCTCCAGATTAAGTGAGATTAGAGGGCTATTGAATAACACTAGTGTTGAGTCAGTTATATCTGCCTCTTGAGGATATGACTAAAGAGGCACTGTAGCCCTTTGTTAGAATATTTTTAGTTTGGCCACCATGCATTATTGAGTGTATGCAGTTGGTTTTGAAAGGGTTTAACAAAGCCAAGAGTTGTAGAATGTTCTCATCCAATTCAACTGAAATTCAAGAAAGGCGCCGAAATTGTATTTATGAGGTTTTCACGTTATAGCGACAATACATTTGTTCATCCTAGGAAAAGAATATTTGCCATAGCCTTTTCGGACATTTCCAAATACACACACATTTTTTTGTAAATTGGTCATTTTATTCAGTTGAATGGACATTTTTGCAGTGATTGTTCACGTCACACTTCCCATTCATGTCAGTTTCTGCTATCATGAAGGAGAGGTCTTTCTACTCTGGGCAAACGCCCCTTTTTCAAGTGACTGTGCAAATTGTTGGTTCACAACTTGTGCAGAGTGCTTGTTTATTCCCATCAAAACAGATAGTTTGAACAACTGAACAGAATGAGCCACATTTCTAGAAAATGACTTCTTGGTAAGTTGGAAACGTGGCCTTACCTGCCTCTCCAGGGTAGGACCAGGTCAGGGTTGATCTTGCGGAGGAAGTACTCTCCTCCAGGCCGCCACCCATCAATGCACTGGAACTGCATGTCATCACTAGGCTCCTTCTCCACTATAGGTTCCTCCGGGTTTGGCCTCTTCATGCCAATGTACTTGGGCAGGAAGTGGATGAATGCCTGGGAGGTTAGGGTATAAGTCAGGGTCTAATGAAATTCTATACTACTTGGTTCTGCAGCAAGAAAATTCCTCCACAAGGACCAAATAAAGTAGGTCTAATCTAGTCTATCTTTTATTTTTTTGGTCTAATCTGGATGGATGGATGGATGGATGGATGGATGGATGGATGGATGGAGTCCTGCATCACCTTGCGAACCCAGTTGGGCATGATGTGCGTGCTGGAGCTTCGGTGGTGCAGGTTGAGGACCACCACACTGAGGATGACAGAGAAGGTGACCAGGATCATGGTGAACATGACGTAGTTGACGATCATAGGGATTCCAAGGGAAGTCTCAGGGACTTTGTCAGCCAGCAGGAGCATGAAGACAGTCAGAGCGATGAGGACAGAAATGGAGAGGGTCATCTTCTCTCCTGGAGGGGCAGTTTAGAGAATGAATTACAATAGCACAGCAGAAAAGAACATGATTTAATTTGAAAGCTGACTTTGCAATTCAAATAACTCCCTTTATTATTAAAAATTGTTGGAGACAAATGGCAGTACATACAGTATAATTCATAGTGTATGTTTATGCTAAACCTAGACAAAGAAACATTTCATGGAGAAAAGTGAAGTTAGAGGAGGACAACCATATATTTCGTCAGTCTTACTGTTCACCAAAGTATGGGTTTATAAAGTTCTACAATTCAATATGCCTACACTTTGTTTGCCATCTTACACCTATCCAACCTTTTCTCAGGGCAACATGTCTATGAAGTCTAACCACGCAAGACGCAAGATCAAAGGCTGACAAAGTAGATCCTCATCATAGTCATTTCCCTCCAATCTATAACATATCAATACATTTTCAATTCACTCAAAGGCTGTCCTGCCTCATGAAGTAGACTACATTAGACACATGCTTCTTGTCATGACACTGCACAACACGTCTCAGGATAAGGATTCCTTTCCACTGAACTACTTTAATATGCCAAAGTGTCTTGCCCAGTCATGATGCCAAAACACATGAGATGTCCTGACCTGCTCCAGGAGGCAGATAGAAGACAAATATGGCCAACACGCTGGTGAGGATGCAGGGCACGATGATGTTGATGACATAGAACAGCGGCTTCCTCTCTATGATGAGGTAAAACGTGATGTCCTCGTACAGGTCGTCCTTGACGTTCTTCCTGCTGGGTTTGTGACAAATGGCCCACTCCCCATTTTCTGTGGAGAGAAGACCAACAAACGGAAAATAGAATGAAATGGACCTGAGGAGAGGGTGTCATAAGAGAGAACAAGCTCTCTCCTTCCTCAACAACTACCGTCCCAATACCACTTTGTAAAAGCAAATAAAATGAATTCATGAAGAAATGTGCCTGGATATAAAATAATTTAAAAGTCAGTAGACAGCTAAAGAGGACAATAAGCAATGGGGGAGATTCGATTGGACTTCTATAAGAGACCCATCTATAGAGACAGATTTAAAGCTAAACAAGCCAAAGTATAAAGACTGATGATGTTATTCAAAGGACTAACCAGTGAAGGCATTGTCATCTATGACAATCTCACGGATCTCTTTGTTGTCATCATCCAGGAAGTACTGCAGGTCCACCTCAGACGCATCGTAGGTGTAGGACCGAAAAATCATGCTGCAATTCTGCCAGTCAAATGGGAAGTACGCCACCTATTGGGAGAGAGAACCGAGGGCCTCATTTCAGCTGCAACTGTGGGTGCAAGTCGCTAAATCACTTTTTAAGGAAAAGAGAATAGTCAGAGATGTGGCTTTTAATGATTACTCATAAGCATATGTTAATAAAATAACAAACTAGAGTGTTATATGTTCACTTCTCCTTCCAGCATGTCACAAAAGACTACATCTAAAGCAAGTGACAAATCATAATTCCGATGCCAAGTAAGTTTTTTAATCATCAGGCCTGTGAAGATCAATTTAAATCCAGTACATCACTGTATAATCTCACTGACATTCATCTGAAAATCGATTCCCACAACAGTCAGTATGTATTGAAGTGCCAGCTAAAAGCCTAATATGTAAAAATGGAAATGTAAGGTAGTTAAGGTTCAAGATATAGTCCGCTATGGATTCCTAATGTGAGGGATGTCTATCTTCTAGTTTCTGATGATTCTGATGATTCTGATGATTGAATATACAAGCTTTTCACCAGACAGTAGCAGTTAGCAGTGTGAGATGCTGGCTGCATGGTGTACCTGTATAGAGCAGCTGCTGCGGTATATGGCTGGGGGAAGCCAGTTGACCGTCCCATCACTGTAAACCAAGACGTTGACATAGAGAGCCACATCAAATTGGCCGTCATTACTGTGTAGACAAGGAGACGAAAAAAATGGAATCAGGAATCTCTTATGCACATGAAGACAAAGACTGAAAATCCAAGGGACGCTCCTCTACTGTAGCTTCATAATACAGTACGGGAAAACAAATGTCCATAAAAATTTACTTTAGCTATATGAAGCAATGCAAACAACATAAATATTGAAGAATAGGTAGCCTACTTGTTGATGAGGTAGATGTCAGGACGCCACACCTTGTTGGGAGGAATCCTCAAAACATTAATGTTGTCATAGTCCTTCGGGTCCCATGACAACCTGTAGTCTGTCCATGCCTATGAAGGAAGGAAGGAAGGAAGGAAGGAAGGAAGGAAGGAAGCAAAGAAAAGGAAGGAAGGAATTAAAGATAGAGGGAAGGAAAGGAGGGAAGGAAGCAAAATATGCAGAAATAGGAAAGTGAAGAAAGAAAAAGAAAGAAAGAAAGAAAGAAAGAAAGAAAGAAAGAAAGAAAGAAAGAAAGAAAGAAAGAGAAGGACATAGTGAGAGCAGACATAACGTGAAGTTATTACCACTGTGCTCTGATGTTTCTGTCATTTACAACCTTGTTTCTCCTGTCTTTGATAAGTCATTTAAATCCCAGTGATCTACGCACCACTATCACACACACACACACACACACACACACACACATGCACACACACCACTGTCACAAACACTCAGGCCATTCACAATTCTAATTAGCGAAGGCGAGGAACAGGGCCGGGCGAAGATGAAAGAGTGAGAGAGAGAGAGAGCCGGAGATAAAGCAAGAAATAATTTGCGGTTATAAAAAGTGACAGGTCCATTTGAGGGCAGAGCGAAGAGCAGCGCAGCGAGAGAGGAGAGGAGTCAGGGGAGGATAGCGGGCCTCGGTGATGAAGATGAATGTTTTCATTCGTGTACCAGATTCATGAACACGTTGGTTGTCATCTCGCCGTTCTTCTCATTCTGTAGCAGAGAGAGAGAGACAGAGAGAGAGAGAGGGAGAGAGAGAGACGTTATGAATGCTACTAAAACTTGTGCATGACAGCGCTGCTACTTTCAATCCTGCTCCATGGAAACTAATTGGGTATGCATGATTGGACAACCGTGCAGTGCTGCTGAACTTAGTACCCATTGACTAGCTGGCTGCCAGGGCTACCAAGAGAGAGTGTGTGTGTGTATGTGTGTGTGTGTGTGTGTGTGTGTGTGTGTGTGTGTGTGTGTGTGTGTGTGTGTAGCCCACTGTGCAGCTCTGGTGTAATATTCTTGTTCAGTACAGGCATAGGCGTACCTGAGCTTAATAGAGCTCAGGTGTAGTGGCTGGATCTGTAGCTATGGGATCGATCAATACACATATGTATGTTTTTCCGATGTGTTGTGGTAACTTGCACATCAAAGCTACTTCTCTGAAACATTAATCACTTTAATTGATTTGGTCTGAGATCCCCATTGACCGCATTTTGGGGGAAATAAGCCAGCCAGGATAGCTAGGGCTGAATTGGAAATGAATGTGGAGCTTATCAAAATCCCTGGTGCTTATTAAGCATTGCAGCAATAGCCCACCTACCAATGGGAAAGCAGCCCAAGGTCAGGGAATAATGAATAGAAATGGAGATTGTTGCTGTCACTTGTTGCCACAAAGACCCATACCAATGAATGAATGCTTCACAGGCATGGCCACATGTAATGAGAACGAGGCTGCCAAGAAAAAAATTTACACTGACAAAAAGTTAACAGCACCTTTCTAATATGGTGTTACAAACAGAGCAAGGCAAAGCAGTGCAATAGTGCAGTCATAATCAAAGCAGAAGTTACAGCTGTTACACTCACTTCCACATTAGCGGGGTCGCAATTTACATAGAAAGCGAGTGTAGGAAGTAACGCAAGGGACTGCGTCTTGACTAATCACGTCTCATATCCTGTAAACTCCCCGCAGTCTTTCAACTCAGGATTTTTGCTGTGCTGTAATATGACTTAAAATTTACATCCATAATGTAGTTCTTTGCATTATGTAAGATTTTGGATTCCAGAGTTTGCACTTCTGAATGAACAAGAATAAAAGAAATTCCCTCTACCGTTGGACACTGTTAACTTGTTAAATAAGAGGGAGTTAAAACAGTACAAACTCTTTGGTTTTGTAAGCAGGATCATACTGAGTTTGATAGTTAATGGCATCCACCTTAATGAGATTGTATTTGAATTGAGATTGTGTTCTGCACAACTTGCCATCCAATGCAAACTTTAAGGAGTTGACAGTGTGCTTCAGTGGACAGAGTGTGTGGGCGGGCAACAGCCAAGAAATTTACATGTTCTATATGCTGGAATCAATATAATTTTAATGTATGTTTACCCTCTTGAATGAAGCTAGAGGAATGTTTTGTTTGACTGTTTGGTAGCAAATTATTTCAAAAATTACCAGCAGATTTGGCTGTAATCTGGTGGACAGATTGCCTTTGGACCAAGGATAAGTTGATTAGATTTTGGTGGTGATCTGAAATATTCATCATCAGACTGTTATCTTTCTTGAGACAGAGCAAAGATGGGGAAGTCCACATTCAGGACTTTATTTCGGCTGCTCTACAGTGTTGCATTCAAGTGTAAATCAAACCCAAAGGAGGAATGGTAAACAAACATAAACCATGGCTATGGCTGCAGATTTGCAAGTTCAGTCTGCACACAGAGAGTCTTTACATGAGTTTTGTTACCCTGAACTGAAAGAGGGGATCCCTTCTGCCATCTTTTAAAACTCCAAATACACACGTACCAGTTAAAGCTTAATTTCTGCTTCTACAAAAACCACAGAGCAAGTTGGCACACAAACAAGTAAACCGTAAAGAGCACCGAAAGACAATGACACAGCAAAATTAATATAGGAAAAGAAGGTGCATCACAGCACTGGACACCTGCCCTTCCTCTCACACCTCTCCTCATCACTGATGCACCCATTAACAATCACACTGAATCAGGCTTCTGTGGAAACAATGCATGCCACTTTGGGTGGAAACATTTACACTGCATCCACCTGTTACAGCTATACTGTTCCTTACTTGTTAAGCAACACTGAAAGAAAAAAAACAGCTCCAGGAGATATAATTATTCTGCTCATTTTAAGACCATAATTACAATCACAATTGCTGGGGAGGATTTGTCCATTTTGATGTAATTAGAATAACAAATTGGACACGGCCACATGGATTAGCAAATTATGTAAGTGTAACAGTGACTAACAGTGTTTTCTGGAAAGATTCAGGTGAAGGGATGAAGTGTGTGTGTGTGTGTGTGTGTGTGTGTGTGAGGGCAACTTACCAAGAGTCTCTCCCCATTAATTCTCAGTCTGTTCACAGTTGCAGCACAGTCTTGCATTTGGTTCTGAGTGCAGTAAAAAACAAAACAAAACAAAACAAAATTTTTACTGTATTGGATGAATTTACAGAAACTTTAAACTACATAGATTAAAGTGGTTGTGCCCCTAAATAACTTAAAGGATAAGAAAAACAGCTGCATCCTAACTCATAGCCCAAACATTATCTGTTTCTTTACCCAATTTCCCCTTGGGGATCAATAAAATATTCTGATTCTGATTTTTTCTAACACTTCATTTGGACTACAGCATCTCTGGGTGAGATATTGTCAAACAAGAGATCACATTTTGTTTAAGGCAGTGCCATCAAATCCTTGTCAGAGATTCTGGATTTGTTTCAAGCTGCCTATGTATAATACCCTACATTAATTTTCCTTATTAGCTAGAATGTACCATTAGCATGTTAAAGGATAGGAAATCAATTCAAATGTTTTCTCTGGTTTCAACATCCTGTCTGTAATCAGCTGTCTGATTGTACCTGATACTGTACTCTTGTATTTCTCACACTCACCTGGCACAAGAAGTGGGCCACTTGTGCCTGACACCAGGCCTCGCACTCCTCTCTGGACGGCAGGTTCATTTCTGTCACAACAGGGGACCCCAGAAGAAGCGTCTGCTTTTAGAAGTGCAGTAATAGTCTGACCCTTCAGACACCGTGGCTTCAACACACCAGGCAGCTTCGACACTGGGAACTTCACACAGGAAGGTCACCTCATTAGGCTGCAAATATTCTGCACATACTCTCTCCACTCTCTCTCTCTCTCTCTCTCTCTCTCTCTCTCTCTCTCTCTCATCCATAAGTAATGTGGCAATTTGTGGTAGTTCTAAAAATCAACATTTGTCTCAACAATTGCATGCTTACAAATGTAATGCTTTCAAAAGGGAACCAGGGACTTCCTCAAACTCAGTCTATATAAAAGCCTTATGAAACAAAGTTTCATAATAGAGTGTGACTGGATTTTTATCTCCCAGCTTCCAGCAAGGCATGCCTCATTTATAATCAGACAAACTACCTGATTTACATCTAGTTTTAAAGTGTAATCTTGTATGAGGTGCAAGATTATTGTGACTTCAATATGATTAGAAAGATTGCTTAAGTGGTCTAGTTCAGGGCATATAGTTGTATTTAATGAAAGTCATATATTGTATATATAGGAGTTTGTTCATTTAACTTGTTTAGAGAGGAAGTACGGAGATTTTTGTTGATTGACATCTCTGATAAAACCAATAGGATATTGATTACTCGTGTCATGAGGGAATACATCACTGAGTTTCATAGTGTCAGTAAATTACATTAAACAGCAGATATTTTCTTTTTATTATTTCTTTCTTTATTTTTTAAACTTAGCCATCTTTGATTAGAGATTACAAAGGAGCTCCCACTCAATCTGAGAAGTCAAAATGTTTTTCTTGGACGAACCAGTCAGCATTTAGGACATCAACAAGTCCATCAGAAACAGAGCAGCCAAGTCTCTATCTTGTGATTTCATGCTCAAGCAGGAACTTGTGCGTTCAAAATGAGTAGGAGACTTTGTGGAATTGTACAGTGTTTATTTAATAATTAATGTAGTTATTGGTTAGCACAAATAAAATCAGTCAAGGAGTAAAGAGAAAGACAACAGGCATGACAGGAGGGGTCAAGATGCCGAAGGCTTATGCAGCAGATCTCTCCCAAAAACATAAAACAGCATAGAATAGATACAAACACATTTCATAAGTAAATAAAGACTTAAAAGAAGAACGTAAATAAAAGAAGAACAAGGTCTTAAAAATAGAAAATAAAAAGAAGAAAAATGTGACTAAAAAGGAAGCATAACAGAAAGAGAAAAGGAGAAGAAAATAAACTGTTAACAAGGTACAACAGCGAAAACAGGTACAAAGAAACATGAAACAGAAACATTTTGAACATCCAAATGCTGTTTTTATCTCTTCCATCAGTGCTATCAGTTCAAAATTACAGCCTGTTCCCTTCTCTAATGCGAAAGGCATCACTTTTTCTACATTTTCCGCTTGAGGTCATTTTCAGTGATGCTGTACATTGGTTTGACATTGCAGGTTAGGAGGCAGGACAAACTCTTCTGTGTAACCTGTGTGTTACATTCTAGAGGCAAACCATGGACCTTTGTCAGAGCCACCTTGAAAAAATGTCCAACAGCAAATTAAAAACAGAAAACTCCCCAGATAATAATTAGCCTTAAAAAAAAAAGCCTTAAAATCCAGCCATGTACTTTCTTTGCAGATGCAAATCAATCGCGGAGTTTGCCCAGCTACTGAAAGCAAAAAGGAGATCATTATTGCTTTTACATATCACTTTGTTTCGGTGGGCTGTTTCTTGAGAAAAGCTTTTCACGTCGGTTGGAAACATCTTGAAATATTTATGATACAAAACAGTAACTCGTCTGCTAGCAAGCTGGATAATGAGACTCACCTTCAGGCTGTGCTGTGTTGGAGATATCCTTGATCCTCTGTTGACTATCGATTCCAAAATATTTAATGGAGAGAGCCTACTGGACCCAGAGCTCTTATTATTGACAGCACCCATATTGTGTACAACAAATCTTGTATCTTTAATCTAACATTAATAGCTGGGAAGGTAGCAGAGCTGTGCAAACTGGTGCCTGCTCCATAAAGGAAGAGACACCAGCAATCTGAGAAACTATGCCTGTTGTCAGAACAACACTGCCCATGTACAAAATAGCCCTATTTTCTTCATATTATAAATAAATTCTATCATGTTTGAAGAAAAGCAGAAACAATATATATATATATATTTTTATTTTTTTTTGTAAAAATCAGATAAATAGATGAGTAAGAAGCAACTGAGCTGGACGTTATTAAACATTAAACTCCTTTCAATTTTCTTCCATTAGATCCAACTATGACAAAACTTAAAATGTAAGACCATATGTGCATGTTTTTGGATGATGTTATAAAGCACCCATGCAGCTGCCGAGGAAAACCAGATGAGAAATGGGCTTCATCGCACTTGTGTGGTCGCTGCTGGCGTTGAGGGAGCCATCCGTCTTAATGTGTGATGTTAGGATTTCATGGAGTCTCTTTTTTGGACCGGGGCCCAAAAGCTTCATATACAGCTGAGTGACTGGAAGGGGTAAATAGTCAAATAATGAGTGGAGTCTGCCCTGTGACACCAGTTAACCCTCAGTGCACCATACTAATGAGAGCAGTGTAATATATTCTGTCTAGCAGACACAACCAAGGTGTGCTTATTAAAGTGAGGAAATGAACACAGGCTTTGGTAATTAGATGTGGAATCAAGGGCTGTTCAGATTTTTTCCCTTGCCTAAATCAACAAATCATAGCTGTTCGCTCTACTGAAGCAGATGCATTATTGTAGATAATTACAACCTGGTGACATTTAAACTCTTTTCTTTCACACTCTCGACCGCCGTAGCAGAGAAATCAAAACAACACGAGGCACATCTTGTAATTACCTCTTTGTAGGCAAAAGGAATAAATTAGTTAAACAGATTAAACCCTTTTATCAGCCCGTGTTCCTGACCATTGCATATGCAGTTCTTTCCTCTGGATAAATGCTTCCCGTCGATGACAGCCAGCGTACCTGTACGCGTGCAAAGGCCGTGCGTGAGCTTGTGAGATCTCAGGGGAGCGGCCCACAAAGGCTCACATTTAAGGCAGTAAGCTAATTAAAGCTGTGGAGCAGATGGCACAGACTTGGTCTGGACATAATGAGACAGTGAGGTGGCGAGACGAACTGGACATGGCAGGACAGCTGTGGGGGGTTTTGTGGGGTGACCCGAACCCAAGCATCTCCAAGAAGTGGGGTTTTACCTCAGCCAACAGTGTTGAATTACAATTAGCTTACATGAAAACTCTTGACGACCTTTTAAAATAGCAACCGGATCAACCAGATTTTCCTTTCTTCCAAATTTGTGATGTCAGCTTCGACTAAACTGCATATGAATAGGGTACGGCACTAAAATGTGACCAACTTTACAAGTCATAAGTCAGTTTTGCTGGACTGGTCAAGCAGGGTTGGCCAAGACTACTGAAGATGCCTGAGTCTGTCCGTCTGTGAGTGAAAAACGCATGTGCAAAAATCCAGGTAGCAAACTGGACACACAAAAGGTAAATTGTAATTTCATCTAGTTTATTGTTTGATGCATGCTTGCTTGTACAGATGTGTAGGGATGTATTCAGTTATGGATGACAGAATTTACGGCTCATCAGTGCTAATTAAAAACAGCGTTACTGTAGTCCAAACTGAAAAGCTCCTTTAAAACTCCGGTCCCAGGAGCCGATAGAAGACAGAATTGCTGCGTTCCCGGGAGGCGGGAGCCATGTTCTTATGAGAATAGAAAGTCTCAGAGTGGAAATTGTTCAGTTTCAGTGATTCAAGCTACAGTGACAGTCTGGCTTCAACTAGGCTTGCATAGTCTTGTTACTAATATAAAATCCAACGGAAGATACCTTCAGTGACATTTTGGCTAGTAGAAATTCTAATTCAGAACATTTATAATGCAGTTTTTACCCATCAATGCTAGTTTTACTACTCAATACTACATCTACATGTCTACACAGTAATTGTAACTAGTCATAATGCCAAGGTGACATATCTATAATGTAATTTTAACTAGTCATATGTTAGCTTTGACTTACATGCTCTCTTATCTACAATTTAGTTTTGTAAGTCCAATTAAAGATATCTACAGCTGAGTTCTGACTCATAAACTGTGTTGCATTTTAGGCTCCAGCAGCTTGCCATAGCAGGGTGTTTTAATAATTTTTTCCACCATCCTTAACTGTTCAGTCTTGGCAGTTGGTTTCTGTTTGGTAAACACCAAATCTTGAACACCTGTTGCCAGAGGCTTTTCCTGTGTGCCAACCCTTACCAACCCCAACTGCGTTCCAACTGACAAGCTGTCCTGGTGTTGGGCGAAATCAACAACTATGGCATCACCAAAGTGGGTGTTTTTCCTGGATGGATAAGTGGTGCACAAAAGAGAAGAAAAAAAAAAACTACAAAAGCAGAAATTCCTAGAGGTGTGGGACTACTTTGTGTACAGTGTCTTGCAGAGATGTTCCGAGCTCCTGTCACGTCTCGTATGAGGAAAAGGCCGAGGAGGCCGGTGGAAGCTGGTGCTCAGAGGCAGGGAGAGGTGAAGTTCCAGGATGTCAGATTGTACCTAGTGGAGAGGAAAATGGGCCGCAGCAGGAGGAGCTTCCTGACCCAGCTGGCCAGGTCAAAGGGCTTTATTGTGGAAGACGTCCTCAGGTGGGGAAATCATTGCCATTTTGTTGTTTACTGACTGCGCAGGGATTTATGCCTTTTGACTTAAGGTCAAGAGAGCAGAAATGAACTTTAAGATAAGATGCCTTTAGCAGAACAAGACTTGGTTGTTTAATGAATCCCGGATGATGATGATGTTTGGTTTCCATCAATTAAGACAATTTTGGCTAAAGTTTGGCCAAACAGCTCCATTCAGCTGAGTCATTGTGGGGAAATTAGTCAGAGTCTGGTTTGACGCACCAGTTAATCTTCAGTTTACCATGAGAGGTCTGTCTGACCATGGCTATTCTATCTAGCAGACAGCCTTGTTAACTGTAATAAATGTGTGCTTTCAAAGTTAATGAATTGAGTCTAAATTGAGGTTTTGGGAAATAAAAGTAAAAGGAAGACTGATAGTTTCTTTTTTTGCCTAAATAAACAAATCATTCCTGCACAGTCTGTTGAAACTAATGAATTAATGTAAATATTGTGATTATTGCAAAAAGTCTGGGTTGAAGATCAAGAGAACAAAGATGAGCTTGTAGTTTAGATTCTTTAAAAAAGCCAGATCTGGCTGATTTTCTGGGTATCCGCTGCTAAGATTTTACTTGTCTTTTTGTGACTGTCTGGGAGCTGCAGAGACCACACGCAATCACTTTCCTAAGATTAAAAGCGTGAAATTTTGTTAAAAAATGTCTAGGAAGTCATTAAAAAGACCAACTGTTCATTATTAACTCATGATCTTGACATTTTATTAGGCACTTCTACATTTTTTTAAGAACTTAAGGTCCTATTAACTAATTAGGAAGACACTATTGTCTCATTAATAGTTAATCAGGATGGATAAGGGCATCCGTCCTGTCTCCACGATGCCTCAGTGGATTTTCTATCTTAGCAATAATTCACAGCTTCTTTAAATCCGTTCAGGAAATGGAAGAAAGTTGGCCAGCCGAGCTGAAGCTTGTTGCCAATAGGAGTAAGATAACTAAAAACACTGAGAGAAAGCTAAGAGACCACATACAAACTTTTTTAACGAGTTTGGCGAAAGTTTTTTTTTTTAAGAAGTAGTGTTTAAGGGGATATTTTTTTCTCCTCAGAGGGTTTTGTGAAATTGTGAAAATGGCTGCTAGCTACCTAGCAATGATGAATAATCTATTGTGCTGCAATTATGGAAACAGCATGGCTTCATAACTTTTTCATTCTCTAATTGAAAGTGTCTTTGAATCCCAAACAGTGAACACAGGGGAAGTCCTCCACTTGACAGCCGTCACAAAGCTGCAGTGCCAGGTTCATTTGAGGCTGGCGATACTGTTGGCACGTCCCCCCATGTTACTGTAAAAACTATCCTTTGTTTTCAGGGCGAGGCAGCTCAAGCTCAGCTGTAGATGCTCTGATGAGAGCATCTGAGAGGAGTGTGTGTATATGCGTGTGTGTGTGTGTGTGTGTGTGTGTGTGTGCAAGCGAAAGATAGATGGAGAGAAAGTTTGTGTGTGTCTGAGAGAGAAGAGTTTAAAGTTTGTGTGTGTGCGTGCATGAGTATGTATGTGTGTGTGTGTGCGTGCGCCTGTGTGTGTGTGTGTGTGTGTATATACGTGTGTGTCTAAGTGTGCCTGCCAGCCGCGTGCCAGCTTGGGCATGGCAGCATTCCCAGAAACACAGCTTGTGTGCTCCTACGGTTACACTTGGCTTGATACAATTGTTTGAAACCAACGACAGGAAGTAGACCGTGCCTGCCTCAAACTGACATTAATTCTGCAAGCCGACAAATCTGATATCAGCTGCAGTTTGATAACAACACCTCCTGCATCTAGTCTTACACAAATAACGGGCACATTGCCTTGAGCATATGGTCAGATATATACATAAAGAAAAAAAAAACAAGTGCATGCATAAGGGCACGCTGTCTCTATTTTCACACACACGCAAACACTTCAGTCTTTCCCTGTCATAATTTCAAGTTTGATGTTCATGAACATGGATCCAAATATTGATGTGTTTGTCTTGGCTGATTGATGTGTTGCATTAAATGCCCTTTCACTAGTGGCAAGAAACACACACACACACACACACACACACACACACACATCCATTCACCCACCCCCCCACACACACAGAGGAGTGTATGGTCATAGGCCTAAGCTGAAATTCACTTATAATCATCATCAAAAGCTGTTGCCAGTCCACAGACTCAGGGGGTGTTTGTGTCCTAATGAGCCATTTCCTCTTGTTGTCTATTCTTCTTGTTGTAAAGCTAATAATAATCTCATGTAATTTAATTTATTTAGTGTTTACTTAAGTAATTACAGCAGTCATGTATTCCTTGGTGAAGATGCCCCATGAGAACACCCCCAAAAGGCAAATACATAAAACTTGCTCGCCGTGGTGTGAAATCTTTAGAAAGGGAATTTATGAACACTGCATGTTAACCAACACCAGCACATCTCACATTAAATATATTGCTGTTTTAGTTTTTTTTTTTTGTTATGAACACATTCTCTTTGATCTGCTTCTTGATTTTCACTGTGGGAAGGAATAGCAGGGTAGGGAGACGACTCAGTTCTCCATATCAAAGCTCATTGACTTTAGCCTGTCCTTGTGCCTGGGCTCAGAGTCCCACTGATTCTGGGAAGTGCAATCTGGTGCTGGGCTGCATTCGAGCTCATTTGCATGTCAATCTGCCGTTTTACATTCTCTGTGGTTGTGCATCAGATAAGGATCCAAGATTGGGGCTGGATTATATCTAGGTAAACATGGCGAGAGGAGAGGGGAAAAAAAAAACAGATTGTTCGTTCTATGATCTTCAATCTTGCCTCAAACATAGCAATTCAGTCCCTTGTGATTTTAGAGTGAAATCAACCCCAAAGCAAAAATCTCTATCAGGGTGGGCAGACGAGCATCCAGTGTGTATCCAGCGCGATGAACCTGAAGTTTTTTTGGAGATAATAACTGCATCCGCATTTTTTCCTCAAATGTAGCTTTTTGAGGCACTTTATTTTTTGTTGTTGTTGATGTGTTTGTGTTGTGGATCCTTTTTAAACACAGACCATCAGTGGCCCGGCCAGTATGCGGAGCAGATAGAGGATTAGTTTCGCCAGTGATTTGGCCAATTAGGCCTTAGCCTGAACTCTGCTGGGACGTCCCTTAAGGAGCCGTTCCACTGATTTACCCCCGCCAGGAGAGAGGAAGAGGAGGAGCGTGAGGAGGGTAATTATGCACGGCTGGGCACCCTGATTGGGTATGGTAGTTAGGCACCGTGGCAGGAAGCAGAAGGGAGGAGGCCGTGATAAAAAGTCTGTTGAAAACGTCTCTGCGGAGCTGTAGGAGATACTGGTTGAATGGCTCGGCTATCAAACAGTGAGGGGAGGCACTGAGAGTCTGCGGTGATTGTTGTTCACCCTGTGTTGATCCCCAAACAGCATGCATAAGACCATGATGCTCAGATATGCGCTACATTTCAAAACCTTCACTCGAACCTCTGATGTGCAGAAGCTGCTGAGACAAATAACAGCACAGTTCTTTGTGTTAAATCCAACAGTGAAGTAGATGTTCGAATCAAACCAAATCCAGGGATTTTGGGAATCCTAGTAATCCAGAATCTATCAGCAGCAGGCTTTTATGTGCTTATTTTTAGCATATATATAAAAAAACTGAACACGTCAATTGGCAGCATTTGTGCTTGACTAGAATGATTTATGCTCACCAGTATCCTTCAGCTATTGCACATTCAAAATGATAAACTTTTGATAGTGATCCTCTTCTCCCTCTGCAGCGATGAGGTCACTCATGTGGTGTCAGAGGACAACCGGGCGGCAGGCCTGTGGGCATGGCTGAAGGGGTGTGGTCTGAAGGATTTACCTAAGATGCAGGTATTGGACATCGGCTGGTTCACTGACAGCATGAGAGAGGGGAAACCTGTTGCTGTGGAGACCAGACACTGCATTCAGGTGTGTATGTGTCATGTATCAGACAGAAATATCTATATAGCCATAGGGTAAGCACTAGATGGCACTGCAAACCAAACAGGAGGCTTTTTCACTGACCAGGCTGCAACACACAAAATCAATCGTCATGCTGTATTCGACCAGGCGATAGATCCAAAATGTTTATGTGAAGATGAAAAAAAATTATATCAATAGGCATTTGATCCAAGTGGGAGGACACAGACACTATAATCAAAATATGAATGAGACAGAACTGACAGCAACAGGAGAATGGAAGGTTAGAGTAAGATATAGATGGGAGTTGGAAATGAAATACTGATATTCAATATGGTTTCATCCAAGGAATGCAGATGCATGCTCTCCTGAGGGTATTTCATAGTGTGTCTAGGTGTGCTATGTTCAAAGTGAGAAAGACCTTGTGTGTGATAGTCACTTCCTCTCCTCGCATGTGCATAATCTGAACCCACTGGCACCGACTTCGAACAAAGAGAACACATCTAACTTCCCTCAGCCGCTGCTCACATTGCTGCTTTTCTGCAAGCTGAGAGCGGCTGCATAAGAAGAATCCCCCATATTGTGCCAAATAAACCCATCAGCTGGACGTCAGGGCTGAGAGCGGCCCGCTAACCGAAACACACACACGCACTGATTTGTTCCCTAGTGGATGGCACTACAGGTGCTCTGCAGCATATGGATCCAAAACAAAGAAATATGTTCCCTGCTTTAAATGGACAGTATATCCCTCCTCCAGCAGTGGAGAGGAAAAACACAGAAGGGTAGTTTCTGTCCTCCGCCTACTAAAGTCACGTTCACCTGGCCTCCTCAACAGTCACAATGACATTCACTTGGTTTGTGCCTTTGTCATGTGAAGTATCAAAAAAACGCCTTTGTTTCCTTCTCCCAGTGTTTCCACATATGCACATGACACGCTAGAAGTGAGGTGCGTTGGCATTATGCCTTTAGATAGCTGCATCATTAAGTGACAAGGCTAATGATGCCATGCTGACATTTATTGACCTGTCTCCCCAGGTAACCAGAAGCCCACTTTTCTGTTTATGTTGTGATGCATTTCCTTTCCGAAGCGAACGAGGCAACACACAGTGGCATTTTATGTGCACGGCGCTTCCAATGGATTGTTTTTATGAGTTATAAATCCATTTAAGGAGCTACCATGTAGAGATACAATATTCCAAAAGCAGGCTACTTCTCGGGCACATTTGCCTGCGGCTCCTTTTAACAGTCTGGAAATGCAATGTGTTTTACTATCATAAATATTCGACAGCAACAGAGGGAGGAATTTTAAGTATTAAGCCCATTGAAATGTAATATTTCCATTACGTCCTGGTTTGCAGAGAGCCTGTTTAGCCTAAGTGGGGAGGTGATAAGATGTTATAATACGCTGCTTGAAAGGAGTGAGAGAGGAGACTGCTAAAGAATGGATTCAGAGTTTTGGCGAGATGAATCTGCCATGTGAACATGTGTCCCTGAGAGATGTTTATCGTCAATTTTCCTGCTAAGAGGCAGGTGGGCTGGACGCCTCATGATGGAGGCGGTTTGTTCTGTGTGGGTGGAGGGGCAGCTAGACTCTCTTGTGAGGTGGGACCTCGGTGACCCCCTGCCCTGCTCAGCGGCCCGAGAGGATTTCATTAACCCACCTGAATGTGGCTCCCCGCCTACACGACAAGCATTAGCATGGAGACAGGAGCAGGCCTGGTGTGTCTCTCCTGATAGGGATGGGCAGGGGAGTGGGCGAGGTCCAGCAACACTTAGCTTTTCATCTCAGCAGATGGTGAAAATTTGTGTGGAGGAGAGCGGGGAGGGATTAAGCCGCAGCATAAAGGCTGCACACATAGTTTAGATATATCCAAACTGAACAGCGAAGGTGGAGAGGCCACTGGAGAGAAGAGCAGAAGGGGATACGCTGCTTCTGAGATCAGTCTTAGAGCTTTACTTCCACAGAGTTATAGGTCTGTATAATAACCGAGTCCAGATGGGCCAAACCAACCTCTGCATGCTGATGCACAGAAGTTTGTCTCTATGGACCCACAGTCCCATACTGGATTAAACAAACCGCAGCTGAGGTGGAAAAGTGATGGAAAACCCCCTGTTGTATTTAGAGGAGCGCAGTTAGGGAGTTTCTAAAGCAGTTTTACTTTTGATTGGCAGGAAAATTGTGCCGTGAAATATATTCAAAGTTATTCAGG
>OMKZ01007962.1:3555-24518 GCA_900302535.1 Neoniphon sammara | reverse complement strand
ATTGGCTTCGGGCAACTACCTGAAATTGAAATTGATTGTATATTTCTGTTTTTTTGTGTTTGCAATGACACACAACTGTAATTTTGCAGATATCTGTCTTAAAATGACAAATACAGGCCTAGTCAAAGCTACGTTCTCAGTGAGGAAATCTATAAAAACAAATTATGCAGGATACGTATAATCTTTAGTTTTGCCATTGTATGGTTAAAACAGCCAGACTGCTTCAGCTGCACCAAATAGACTAAAACAGTCTGTAGGCCTATCTCTTATTCTCTCTCAGTTCAAATGAAGAAACATGAAACATTCGCTGTGCAACAATAGAAATGTGAAATTTCGCCGTTCAACTCAATAAACAGGTGGCCTAATGTGGCTATAGATTAGCAGTTTAGGAATTCCGTGGATCTTTTGATCTTATGGAAATGAATCCCATTGCTTGTTTATTATAGCGGAGGCCTATAGGTTCTGCTACAGAAAAGGGGTAAATGTGAATAAATGACTACATTAACATATGGACATGGGTCACTGGGCAACGGAAGAGGATAATAGAAAACCAAACCAGGCTTTGCATCAAACCTCGGGCCAGATTGCCTGAGAACGGATATCAATAACCTACCAGCGGTGCCGGCAATATTTCATGGTGCTGTCAGAGACTAAGTGCTGCTCTCCATTCATAACAGAAAATACCGCACCCGTCACTGAGCAGCTTTTTCCCCCCCATCAACCGCCATACATCTATACTAGCCATATGGTCCTGCTATATGGTTTGCACCTTGCATCACGAAACACAGTGGCTGTTCCACGTCAGCAAAAGGCTGCAAAAACAATAGACTAAAATTTTACGTGCATTTCTAGGATTCTTATTCCTGTTTCGCTTTCATCCAGCCTACCTTGACTCTGTGAGGTGAGACTTCCGTCTAGATGGAATAGCAGCCTTGTATTTCCATGTTATTGATAACGATGGCGGCAGGTGCAGCGCCAGGGGCCAGATGCAGCCCAGGGATGCTGATCCTCTCTGAAGCAGCGGTAATGGAGAAGAGCGCGGAGCGGCTTTGCCGTTAACGGCGCATCGCCGTGGACTGCGGCTGTGCGAGAAGCAGCGAGCAGAGCAGCGGCGGAAGGAGAGGGGGGAGGAGGGAGGGGGGCAGGAGTCCCACACGGGCCAGACTCCGAGAGGCTGCTCGCTTCTATTGAACAGCCCCGCTGGACAGCTCAATGCCTGGTCCCTGCCGTCTCAAGGACACAGACAGGTGTGTGTTTGTGTGCGTACGTGTGTGAACTCAGTACCCGCGCAGGCTGTTGTAGCCTACACTTTGAGAGAGTAAAATTACCTGTTGTTTATTCTGGCAACAAAAATTGGACCAAAAGAAAAGGCATGCTTTCTGCAACATTTATTCCTCATTTATGCCAGTAAAACTAATTTTGACCCGAGTTACCTGCAGAACGCATGAAATGGACATTCATCTGTTGGCTGTTTTGTTAGATTGTGCTTTTGAATGCCCGACTTCAGTATCAGATGCCAATAAGACGCAAGCTGTGGAGACTTTCTTTCCTCCAAGCCTCCTGTGCCGCCCTGCTATTCTTGTCCTGTCTGTGCTATTAACAGCAACCGTGATCTGTGTCAACCTCCCTCTCCCCTCCCTCTCTGTTTCTCCCCCGTCCTCCATCTTCTCTGCCTCACCTCTCCATCCATGTGCCGCTTCCAAAATACCTCAAAGAAAGAATAAATCTTTAATGAGAAATATCTGGGTAAGTTATCATAGCCATGCATACTTATGCCCACAGTAAACTGACCAAGCATGACCTCTGCATTATGTGGGCGGTTTAACAGAGTACCTGATGCCTTTAGGTCTGAATGGATTAAAAATAGCTCTTGTTGCAGTAGGACGGCAGGACTACCAGGTAGCACCGCTGGGGGGTAGTGTTGAGCTCCTATGAGTCATCAGTGCGCACCTGTGGGACACAGACAGACACGCACACCCAGCCTGAATTTTATTGGCTTTATTTATTTTTCTTTAAAACAGAAAATGATCGTTTCACAACAGGCCTTTTCAAGCAAACCCTCACATTAACTTGCCAACACCTACAAAACGGTATCAAAAGTGCACCATAGTGTTAATACATCTTCTTAAGGTCTAACATTTTCCAATGATAATATCTTCTTGTAATATTTATACAAATTCCATTCTGTACACTGTAGAAATACACAACCTGGTGTGTCCCATCTGAGACACTCACACCCCCCTCCATCATCCTGCTCCTCATCCTCTCCACAATCCAAAAGATGATCTGCTCCAAGTAAAATCCATTGCAGAACTTCAGTGAGGGGGGGCTGAAGACACCAGGCCAATATTACATCATATGAATTATTAAATACCCATTCACCCCACACCCAAGGCAAAAACCAGCAAGCCACTCAATACAACCAACCAAGTTCTGTACAACCCTCATTCAGCGTCTTTTAAAAACAATCTTGACACAATTTTCATTCATCATTGCCACGGCTCATTGTCCCTGCAGCAGCGGCGGCGGCAGCGGCGGCAGCACCCAGCCAGAAAAAGGAGAGGGGGGGACAGGAAGGACACGGCCAGGAGGAACAGCTGGTGCTTAGGGGGAACGTCCACAGCTGAGCTGCAGCACTGTGCGCGTAAAAGCACAGGTATTAATTACAGCTGTGCAGGCAGGTATGACACCACGCGGGCTGTTGTGGTGCATTTATGGTCCACTACTCCCCACGGACAGGGAACACAGCTTTTCTCCTGGTCGCTGCGTGGAGCCGCTCTGCTCCACATTTAGTCTCTGGACTGGTAAAAGAGGATGTAGCCCGACTCCGAGTTCTTGGCGATTTCAGAGGTGAGACCGTAGAATTCTTCTATGGCCTGGGCATCAATTTTCTGCAGGAGGGGAGAGGTGATGTTTAGCAAGGTTAAAAAAAAAAGAGCATTCCACAAAAATGTATGCAAACACTACTGTGAATAGTAACTCAAACAGGAAAAGCAAAATAGTACATCAAGTGATATTTTGGGGCTCACCTCTACAATATCGTCGTCAAACAGCAACCAGAAATCGTGACTCTTCACAATGGCAATGTAGTGACCCCTGTTTGGACCACTGAAATAAAAAAAATAAATAAAACATGTCCGTCACAGAAAGCAAAAACTTAATCCACTCCTCTTATGTGGGAGGGAAATGTAAATCCACACAAACACAAGACACACAACATGCTAACTGAACACTGAAGCAACTGGGGCCAAGAACTGAAACCAGGCAACAATCCTCACAAGCCACCATGGATAAGCAGCAATTAAATTTCGAGGAATAAATGTTGTACAAAATGTCTATGTATCTGGACCAATCCACATAATTTTTATGTCTCATATAAAATTCTACATCTATTACCCTTGCAACACATTTCACTTCAAATATATTTGTGACCTAAATGTAAAGTGTGCCTTCTGTACCATGTAGCACCTATTTTGTAATTGTGTATGCAGTGAACTGCCGTAGATGAATGGGAAAATGTTTCTGAATGACCAAATTTGGTTGTGTGATTTTTTGCTTTGATGTGTGTGAGGGCCGGCCCATCGTTGTCCACACTGCTGTTTGCTGACTGGTCAGAAAGCTGTTCACACCAAGCGACAGGTCAGAGTAAATGACCTGCAGTTGTTTACTCTGACCTGTCCTTGTCAGGCAAAATTTCAACCAACAGTCTTGTATTGCGGCTGAGGCTTACAAACAACCAAAAGGAACTGGGCCAGGGCAAGGGTTTGCTTTTTAGATATTGTTTTGGCACAATTGTTTTCAAGCAGTCTGTTATTCCACACACCTCCCACAATGCACCACCACGGCAACCAGGTCGTAGAGCCTCTCAGGGTTGGTGGCGTCTCCAGAGGTGTTGAAGAGGCGGAGCTCCAGGGGGAAGACAACACGATAGGACAGCTTGGTGTAGCGCTGCAGCTGCTCCATGTACTTGAAGCGCTTCAGGTGCAGTGCCAGGATCATAGGCAGCTTCTTTACACGCATCCTACGTCACAAATATAAACAGTGCATCTGTGTCAAAGGGAGATATTAACATAAATGGCCAGCCACACATAGAAATTCATAATACTGACCTTTTGTGTGCCTCCTGCTTGCTTCTACATTCTTCACAGTAGTATTTGTACTCACTGCACAGAGTCTCTGTGTTACTGAAGCCTCTGGAAGGAGGAGAAAGCCAGAAGAAAATTAGTCCATATGCAATATGGAGTTCCTGTCTACAAATGAAGTGTCAAATTTCAAAATTGTGTACATGCTCTTCATGCAGTTTAGTCTGCAACTCAGCCACATAATGGCTGAAAACACATTTGAATATGTTATGTTCTTAACGAACCATGCAATGTGGGACTTTTTTTTTTTTTTTTTTTAATTTGGGGTTTGAAGACTTCCTTGAAAGTCATTTACCAGTAAAGCAAAGCCCAAACCAAAGAGCACCTTCAACAAATGCTTCTATACAGCACTTTAGTCTCTGCTCTTGGAAAGACTATACATCCATTTCAGAAAACAAAGTTACCAAATGTTCACCACTAAATATTCAATTTTCAAAAAGGCAATATTTTGTAAGTACTGGAGATAATAAATATTAATAATAATAATAAACTAAATAATAATATTTCAGCTGTGAGTGGTACCGTGTAGTCTTTATATTTTTCACATGGTGAATATCTCATTTTGGAATCCATACAGCGCTTCTTACTACTTTATTTCTACATGCAGAGGTACTGTGATACCTGAGGCAGTGTGTGATGGAGGTATTCTGTTCTACATCCACTGAAAGGTCCAGAAAGTCCTCATCTTTGCTGCTTATCTGAAGAGAAAAGTGAGCATCAAACCACGATAACAAGCGCAAGATAGTAGCCATATACATCTAAACCGTATTAAATTCAATTTCATCCAAAATGTGTTTTCATTCCAACCAAACGCTGCATCAGCTGATATCACTGGATGACGGTGTGCTAATTAGGGAAATCAGCAGCTGTAGTGTTTGACTAGAATAATAAACTTGCATGAACATGACCATTGCTGTAAGCCACTGAAACATATTTGATATGCAGACATCAGTGAGGTGTCTTACTGTTTCACAGGTGAGGCAGCGTGTCTCATTGGTCAGAGTGCCTTGGAAGATCTCGTGGACCCAGGTGGGAGCGGGCGTAGCGTTGCTGTTGTTGTTTTGGGAGTCCAGCGTGCCATTGGCCAGGCGGCCGTTGGTCTTGTCCTGCTTCCTCTCCTCCTGCAGCAGATCAGCAATGGTGTTGAGCAGGTAGTTCAGGAACTCGTGGGCATCCTGCTGCATGTAGTTGTCAAACAGCTCTGAGACAAAGAAAATGGAGATGGGATGGACAATCAGAGTTAACAGTCAGCTATTCTTTCTTAAATGATCAAGATTTGATCACAATGAAAACTAACCCTTGCACTTTGCATTGTTTTCTTGCAGTTTAAGTTGCACTCATTCTAATTTACAAAATTTCTGCATAAAATATAGATATAAATCAGATCCTTTTGGCTTTTCTTGTACACTATCTTCCTCAATTGTGTGATCTAAATGGAGCACATCCAAGGGTTTATCTAGGGTACGTCCCTTGTCAGTCTCACCATTCTCTTTGCGTAGCCGTGTGATAAACTTCTTGGGCGGTATGACGCCCACTTTTCTCTTCTGGTTGGCAATACTGTGGAACAGGTCAGCCAGGCAGGTGAGCAGGTTCTCCTTCCGTCGTGGCTGACTGCGATATGCCAAGATCTTCTCCCTGAACGGTCGGCAGAAGTACAGAGCCTGCAGCACCGAGTTACAGTAGCAGGTGTTCCCGAACTGAGGAGGAGGTAACACATATGACACAGACCCAATGAGTCAGGTGATAATGTTTACACAATACAGACACATACAAATCAGTAACACAGAACCAGCAGAGTGTGTTATTTACTTACGTTGACCAAGCCAAAATAGTGCTCATTGACGGGAAACTGCTCAGAGCCAATCTCTTTCTCCAGAGCAGAGGCATTGGCGCCCTACAAATGCACAAGAGCCAAACAATTCAGTATATACTTGATACAGAACATACAACAAGCTCTGGTATAACTTTGGTAAAAACAACTATAAAAACACACAAACAGTGTAGTTTAATCAGTAAGCCATCATCAAATAAGATGGCAGAGGACTGGCATTCTCAAGGTCATATATTGCTATGAACAAATTAAGTCAGATAACTGATGTGTAGCTAAAAGCTCAAAGCCTAGGCATTTTAGAATCCCTATATTTTTTCCATTAGTACAAAAACTGTACACCATATTTTAAACTGACAGTTGAAAATAATTGCTGGTGTAATTTCAAAGTGTCCCTGGCCAGTGCTTACACTCATCCAAATGGGATTTTAAACGCAACAAATTTGTGGGTATGACGACACTGTGGGAAAATTACGTGAGTCGGGGTAAGATGTTTGCAGATGCAGACGTTTTGAAGATTGGTTCAGCAGGCAGTCGTTGTTTTCGGCAATGCATACCAATCGTGTATGCTTGCGTAAGATCAATTAATATCCATTGTAGCAAACACCGAAAGCAATCAGCGTTTTATGGACATGGACCTGGAACAAGTCCACAACTGCGCAGCTAACCATGTCGTCATTTGCTGCGCTTATAACGTTACTTTCTCGGGGGCCAAGGCGTCAATCTGGGCTTTTTGAAAGGTTAGGCTACATATATTGCAACTTCGCTGACTATACATCGATAGTCGCCTGTCCAGCTGTTTATCTGGTTGGCGAGCTAGAAGGTTGGTTAGCTTGAGCAACATTAGCTAGCTAGCTACGAGACACAGCTGCAGCAGGTGCACTGTCACTGTGCAAGATCATGCTGCACCAGCAGCGGTGATAAATTAAAAGCGGACAAGTCGTTATATTAGTTAATGGATAGTCTACTGAGACCTGGCTGTTTTCACTTTCCTCATCTAACGTTAGCACGGAAACCAACGGAAAGGATAGTGGGTGGCTGCTGTGGTCGGGAAACTGCTTGGCTAGCACAGGGAACAGAGTTGTATGTTTTTGATAATTCCACGGTTCCAAAACCAGATAGTAACAAAGCCATGGTTGTCGTTTTACTCTTTAGCCTAACTGATAAGGGTACGAGATTGCCATGTACTCACCATGGTACAAAAAGAGGCAAATTTGGAGACTGTCATTAGGATTTCCATTCGGCTAGCGCCATCTTCCAGCCAATCGCCGCGCGTAGGCGAGGACGGGGCTCCCTCGTGAGAGCAGGCAGTGCTGTTCTGCTGAGCTCGCGATGGAAGTAAAGGTCCTTCGTCCTATCCTCAAGAAAGTATCCGTGCGGAGCGAGAGCTTGCTCTCACGCTCACTTCCGCCTTCGCTTAAATCCCTTTCGGAAGACCGGACCTCCTCTGTCTTTTTTTGGCAGATCGTCAATGGGAGTGTCATACAGTCGGTCTAATATATATATATTTTTTTCTATGCGAGAGGTTTATTTTGTTTTGCCAAATGGAATAACATTTAACATATTAGTAGGCTGCTGGTGGCTTTGTGAGATTTATACATGTCTACTAATGGAAAAAAAGTTTTAGCTTGTGCACTTGATTGACGCATGCGTAGCATTTGGATGTCTGTCAGTGTTCATGCAGTTTCTGATAGTCAATTTTGGGTAAAACAGTTTGCCAAAAAATCATGGGTTTTTGTTGTTGGCAGTACGAGCATCAGTGTTTGTAAGAGTTGTTTGTATTGTACCAAGTGAAAAAAATTACGGTACACAACACTAACTCATTGGGCTAATGTGCCTACAAACACCAGAGCCAGCAAGGCGAAAGATTTATGCGTTGCATTTAGTTTCATCTTGCAAACATGACAAAGATTAACTTAATCTCCTTTTAGAAAAACGAGATACCCTCTTGTCTGCACTGTTAACTGAGGTAAACAAAGCAGGGTACTAATTCAATTAATCTGATCTAGGGTAAGTTTAATACTAGAATTAGTGGTTGGAGTATATTACAATCTGTGAATGCTGTACTGACTCTGGGTCAGCTGGCCGCTTTAATTTCTCCACTTTAAAGGCCTTTTGGTTCAGGCAATATTACGGCATGCCTGAATCCTTTTTTAACAAGGCGGAGTTTGGGGTCCTTCAATCTCTCTTTCCGCCGTACCCGCCATCTTGTAGCGACCGGGGGTAAGATATGCTCCGTGTTTAAAGCATATATTTAGTTTAATTTTAGTGGCATTTGTACACTGTTAGACACTTACACGTACCCAATGTCTTCCTTTACGTACACGCTTGCTAATCCACCCGTAAAACTGCCTCATAGTGAGATTATCCCGTTATAAATGCACAGGAGCAGCGGCGTGGCTCTCCATGTGGGCTCAATAGGCTATTCAGCAGGCCTCGAAATACTCGATAGAAACTGCATTTTTCTCTGACAGCCACCTAAGTCTGCTGTGTTGCAAACCGGCGCAGCAGCTGTCACGGTATTAGTTACTTTTCCTTGCCAGACTGCGTAAAGTTATTGTTCACATACCACCTACCGCCGTTGATGTTAAGGACCGATAATAGGTACAGCTACTAGCTAACATTCACGTTGACATTTCAGTGCACACACACTGTTATTTAATGCCATCGGAACTGTGTGTTAGGGATATACTTGGAGCAGCAATAGCTTGAATAAACTCTTAATTCAACTGGTTGTAATGACACCTCCTTTACTCTCCATCTAAACATTGAATGTTGTTTCACAGTAATCAGGCATCATGACGAACACCAGAGGCAAGAGGAGGGGGACGAGGTACATGTTCAGCAGGCAATTCCGCAAACATGGTGAGTCCATATAAAAAAATGAGTGATTTTAATACCAGTATTGGCTGTCTGTGTCATTATTTTGAAGAGGAATGTCAGTTGTATGCTATCTTTATGGTCTTTACCAGTAAGCCGTGCAGTGCAACATTACTTACTTTGCCGAATACATTTTACAGGACCGATTCCCCTCTCCACATACATGCGCATCTACAAGAAGGGAGATATCGTTGACATCAAGGTAAGACCTAATAGTAGACTACCTTGTAGTTGATGTCTTATGACTTAACTGTTTTTTAGAGAGATCATGACATCAAACTCCAGTGTAAATTCCTGTCAATCTTAGTTTGACTGTTATGCCTGCCTAAATACACAGTGGGAGGTGGTAGTGAAAAGTACAAACTAAAAATTGACCTTGCATTGAATTAATTCTTTGAGAAACAAATGTCAAATTGATCAATGGACTGTAAGTAGAAAGATGCAAAGTTATTTCCTTTGAGGTAAGGGGATGTTTACTAATGAGCTAGACAACATTAAAATATATATTATATAAATAAATATATAAATAAATATTAAAATACAACACTGAACCGTGTTGTATTAGCTTGTGATTAAACAGACTTTTGTGTGAGGAATTGTTGTCTATGCATATCAATTTGAAGTGGCACTATGGACTCAGGTTTTATGTAATTAATGCACAATATTTTATTGGTGTTGAGCTGAACAGTGGTCAGAAAGATGAAATTGGTTGTAGGGTTGACATTTTGATGCTTCATGTTTTCATTGTTATATTTTGTTATGTGACTCTCTGTAGGGCACAGGCACCATTCAGAAAGGAATGCCTCATAAGTGCTACCATGGCAAGACAGGACGTGTCTACAATGTAACCCAACATGCTGTGGGCATCATTGTCAACAAGCAGGTCAAGTAAGTAGAAAACACTGTTTATTTTGTGTCTCTTGTAGTTTATCATTCTTTATTACACAGCTTTGTGAAATACTCTTATTATTAATGACAGCATTCTGTCAGTTATTTCTGAATAACCTCTAGACTGTATATTTGCATGTTACTGTGGGCAGTAAAGCTTTTAACCTCAGTGCATAAGTAATATTTTAAATCAATATATCAGTTTATTAAGTTGGTAAGTAGCTGTGGAATAAGAGGGATAATGTACAGCCAGTCAGTCCAAACATTATCCCTTTTGTACACACTTTCTGTAACTTGCAGTTGATCTAGAAAAGTTGGATGATAACCCCATTTTCACTTTGCCACCAGGACTGTGTGTTTATGTCCTCAGTGGTCATTCATGTGGGGAAAAGTATTTTATCCTTAAGCATCCCAGCCTTATACTGCTGTTTGAACTGGGATTGTAATGAGGATACAGCACAGAACTGCAGACATTCAAACACATTGAATACTTGGCTTGGGATTTTGAGTTGCTTAAATTAAATGTTCTGAGTTGCTTGTGGGATGTGAGCTTATTTGTGCTTTCTGCCCTTACAGGGGCAAGATCCTGGCCAAGAGGATTAACGTGCGTATTGAGCATGTGAAGCACTCAAAGAGCAGGGACAGTTTCCTGCAGCGCGTCAAGGAGAACGAGAAGAAGAAGCTGGAGGCCAAGCAGAAGGGCACCTGGGTAGAACTGAAGCGCCAGGTATGAACTAGTGGCTTTGAAAATGTTAATATTTTGGTTGTAAGTTTTACTGGGTAGTCTTCAAGTTTATTTCATTTATAAAGCACTTTAAAAGCAAACACTGGCAACAAAGTGTTTCACAAATACAGAAAAGACTATCAGTATTAGGACTTTATTTTTTAAGCAGAAATGCCAAAATTTTATTGTTAAAAGAAATCAGAAATGTCGGGAATTTTAAAATGCTAAATGTGTAGAAATGCTGATAATATAATTGGGATTGAAAAGAGATGGAAATGCAAAAATTGTTTGGAAACTCAAAGCTATCATATAAAGCAGCATACACTAATCTTAATAGTTTTTTAATTTGTCTACAGGTATATTGAAACAGTCAATACCTATCATAAGCTGGACAATGCTCGGCCACATCTGCTTTTGATCACCTGAAATTAACTGTCCTTTTTCTTCTCTCTCCATCATTTTTGCAGCCTGCTGCTCCCCGTGAAGCTCACTTCGTTACCACCAAGAACAACGTGCCCCAGCTGCTGGAGCCCATCCCCTATGAGTTCATGGCATAAACAGCTGACCAAAATAAAGATGTTTGTACACATGCTCCTTGTCCCGTGTCGTTCATTCGATATCTGGGATGTCTTGTATGCTCAATTGGTGTTACTCAATGATGATTCGCCTCCTTTGATTGTCAAAAATGATATTAACCACAGTATTTCACCGGCGAACTGAGAGTGACTAATGTCATAAGCATGCTACATTTATAGTCCCAATACCTTCAAAGTTCAGCTGACATACCAGGCTATTCTCCTCTTCCTGAGCTGGCTGTGTTCTGTGAACCTCTGAAGTATTTGCCTGATGAGATAGGCCAGGTGGTTAGTATTTAAAATGAATGTAGGAGTATTGAAGACACTTAAGATCCTTTTTGTAGTGTAACTCTGGAAAAATTAACCTGCAACATGGGTCAGTGGTACTTGGCACAGACCCAGGTTCAGTATCTTTAAACCGACCCCTGTGGTGACCAATCATTTTCAGACCCTTCCTGAAATGCTTTGCATGACAATCTAAATCAAAATGAATTTCACTTGTACAGCAGGTGAAACCATTCCCCCCTTTGAGGGATTTCAAACAAACCCTGCAAGTGAAACTTGGGTTTACCTGGTAAAATGAGTGTAACAGCTAGTTACAGACAGCTGGTATGACCTGTCCAGGCCCTGATTAACCTGCTGCACATGAGACTCATTGTGAATAGTGGAGATAATCATACATCCTTTTATGAAGTGAGCAGTTTAAAGAAGGTATGAAAGCAGATTAAGTCATGAGGTCACTTGAGGGGGTATTTTAATGTCTAGCTAGTGTCTAGCCATGCAAGTAGATGGGAAACAATTTTGGAATTGCAATCCCATTTTATTGGTGTAGGCATTAGGATTATTTGACTTTTACAGTTTTATGTTGTACTGCTGTTAATGCAGTAGGTGGCAGTGTGCACTAGATATATGCTCAGCTCTGAATAAACAGCAGGTTTTATTCTGCTGTGGGACAATGGCAAAATCACTGTAGAACCTATATAATGATCAATGATATTGAAGATCTGGAGACAGGTGTGTAACAGAAGGTCTCGCAGTAGATCAAACCATCTGCAGTTCAGTTGGAGCAACAGATGTGAATGAGGCTGTTGTATTAAATAGCAATGGGCTGAAACAGTCATATCTAAATGCTGATGGACAGTAGAGGGCATTGCACACAAGGATAAAATATTCCCTGGGCAAGGAATAGATATGTGTGTGGTCAGGTGTACTGCACTATTTAGAACAGTGTTCACATGTAATTTTCATTAACTTATCTTCTATTAATGAGTGGGTTGAAAGAGAATCTTAAACAGCGGTCATAATACAGTGAATATAAAAGTGCAGAATTCTTAGATACTGCATATTCTTTAATGCGGTCATTGTCCCCCTTTGTTTCATTGTGACCTGGTTTCTTCTGGACTGAAAAATGTAAGTTATCAGTTTTAGATGCTGTGTTGTGACCGAACTTTCTCTGTGATGATGTTTCAGCAGTGTGTGTGTGTATAGACCACCCATGTCCTATCTGGATGTGTGCTATTTAATCAGTGGAAGCTGAATGGCTGACTGGTTATGTGACAAATAGGTTATCTCGTCCCACCTCAGTACTTTACCCAATATTTACATCAATTAGGACCAGTTTACAGAGATAGTGGCAGCAGCTGGGAGGTGAAGTGTGTGTGTGTATGTGTGTGAGAGAGAGAGAGGGAGCAGGAGAGAAGATGCTAACAAAATCTGTGCTCAGACTGGGATTATTTTTCACGTATATGTAGGTGTATCAATTGAAGAATATTCTTAAAGAGACTACGAACTGAAAAGATGATTCATTTACAAACCAAGGATTTGTTTTTCATATAAAGGAGATAAAATGTATCCTCAAAAAGAGCATATGGAACCAAATGAGCAGTAATCCCCCGGTAGACCTCTTGCACTGCTCACATGAACATTCAGAGGTTGTGCTCCCCCCCTTATAACCTCTGGCCTAAGGTCAGGGAATCTAGCCACAGGTCTTATCAGGACAGAGTAATAAGTACCCAACAACCCAAATAGATAATACCAGGAAACAGAAAGCAAAATAAAATGCGATCAATCAATGAGTGGGAGGCACCCAAAGCCTTTGGTATTGATCGGCAAGGGCTGGGTTTGGCTTGTAGTGGTTAGATAAGGCAGGTAGCCGGTGCATTTTTGTATTTTCCCACAGCTTGCAGCAGCGGTTGCACATCTTGAATGCATCAACTGAACATGTGTTTCAGCTGTGCCACGTGAAACCTGTTGCTGAATGACTTCACCATGAAAGATCAAATAGTAATACTAAATCTAATCTCATTCAATCATCACAGGGGAACTACACACCTCTTGTCCACTGGAAGGTTACTTCAGATACCTTAATATAATATTTGGCCTGCCTATACATCTACAGTAAGCCCTTTGTAGGTGTGTGTGTGACTTCACACATAGACTGGAGTGCCATGTGTGGCGCTGACTCATGGAAGTTACTGATTGAAGGAACAAAAAGTAAACAGTGCGAGAGAGAGGGAGAGGGAGAGAGCAAAGCGAGAGGGAGGAGGGCAGAAGGGGCACGAGGCTTGCGGATAAAAGCTGTGGAGCACTATGAACTCCTTAATCACACACGTTTGACACACACAGATTGAATCTGTCAGCTCACCCTGCGGCCCAGAGCAGCTGTATCGACCCTCCGCGTTACATATTAACCACACACACACACACACAAACAGTAGATAATTAGATATGGACACAGAAAGGCTTGTAGCACGGATGCAAGAGGAATTGTATTGAAATGCTGCACTGCATGATTGCCAGATGGAAAATTATAGGAATATCTGATGTCTTAACTGTATCATTTTCCATTTTGGCTTCCATATTCCTTCTCATTACCTCATCCAATACACATTTTCTTCTCTATCTCATGTAAAAGAAAGAGGCATTCAGTGGTGGAGAGTGATATTTGTGGCTGTGATGCAAGTGTGGGTGTGATCACATATGTCCACATGGTCTCTGTGTGTTTCTGATAGGCCATGAAGGCCTGACAAAAGCACAAGGAAATCCCATCCCAGGCCAAACAGAGCGCACAGTGTATCTCTCTGGGTGATAGGTGGGGTGATAGAGTCTGTGTGGCAGGGTTTGGGGGGTGGGGGGGGGTGTATATATGTAGATACAGACCCAGCTGTATTGATCCAGTCCCTGACTGTGGGGGACCGGATGGGGAGAGGAGGAGGCTGATAACCGTGTCAACTGACCCAGGCCTGCTCACCTGAAGCGTGGGAGGGCACTGAGGTAACGCCTTACAGGCTCTCAATAGGCCTTATTCACGTAAGTCAGTCAAAGGTTTCACATGGGATCATGGCATGGGCGCAGAGGGTAGCCTCTAATGTTTAGATAGGTAGATAGCGCTATTGGATTGTCAGTGTCCTATTTGCTAATAAAGAGCCACATGTTCAATCTGTCTTTGTTTGAGTGTCCTAGTGCAAATCATAGTTTTTATTTCTGGTTTTAAACTGGGGTTTTTTTTGGATTAGATTTGAAGTTTCAGTGTTAGTTTAGCTTTGTCATTGGCCTTGCAGGTCAGAGAAAGGTTGATTTAGTTTGAGGTTTGTGGGTTACAAAGGATCTCGCTCAAGACTAATTTCTGACAACAATAAATCACACATATCTGAAAACAATATTGGAGAGTTGATAAGATTGAGATTAGAGCAGTAAATTCCATGTGTGTGTGTGATTAATGGAGACAGACAGTCGCCTCTCTCTCTCTCTCTCTCTCTCTCTCTCTCTCTCTCTCTCTCACAGCCACACATATGCAGATAGGGGACGCATACAGCAAGGAGCCTGGATGACATTTTTAAAGCCTGTATCAATCAATGTGTAGGAAAAAGTCATGGACCTTCCCAGTGTTTGAGTACAGTATGAATGGGATCACAATTAACTGGGCTAAATCATCCTGAGAAGCATATAAAATGTTTTATGTGTATTACAGTCTTTCACAGGTGAGCATTGGTGGCCTTTCTTGCCTGTCTGCTCATTTCCTGAATATAAGAACCAATCAAGGTGCAGGGGGCTTTTGCAAGTGGGTTAAAGATGCCATATTTTCAAAAATAGTTAGCCAATGTTTTTACGTGTTGAAGTAAAAAAAAGTTTAAGTATCAAGTCTGTTTTAATAAATATCCTGTATTTAAGTTATAATTTCTATTTTGATCAATTAAAAAGCCAGAACACCCCCTGTCTACCATTAATTGGTTTATTCCAATAAGTTAAATTATGAACAGGTGAGTGGCTGGCTGTAGGTCTGTAAATGCCCTGCGCCTTGACAAATTTAGTCTGTAGCCACAACACCACATCTGACATCTGTTATTGAAGATGGGGGAGAGGTTGCAAAGCCAAAAAAGCTATGCTTGTTCTTTTTTTGATTGTAAAGCCAAGTTCAGTAAGTCATGGAAGCTGGAGGCTCATCTGTGCAAACACACCGGGCTGGTAAGTGGCTCTGAACTGCTAAACTGATATCTGACAAGAAGAAACTACAAACCCTAACACTTGAAATTATGTTTGCATGACAATTAATGTTGGCCAATGAATGCTGGATTTATCTGTCAAGTGTTTCTCATGTGCAGAAGCCCTTTTCCTGTGGGAATTGTGACAAGAGCTTTTGCACCCGCTATCAGCTCACCAGACATGAGCTCAGCCACAGTGGAGACAAACCACACAAGTAAGCTGCTGCCTCCCCTTTATTGCAATCATTAAAAAACATGACGTGCAGTTTTCAAGCTGCATTTGGTCAAACCCCACTCAACACCCATCTGTCTTGACCTGCAGGTGTCTGGTTGACGAATGCTCGGAGGCCTTTGTCACAAATGCCAGCATGAAAAACCATATGGCTCGAATTCACCAGCACCAGGAGAAGCAGTATCAGGTACAACAATTTTCTCTAACTCTAGTTTTCCTTGTCATTTGTTTTGTCAAGTTTAAATTGGAAAAATATATTCAAACTGGCTTGCTCTATCACTTGGATTTTGCTTTGCTGTCATTCAGTGTGATCATCCAGGCTGTGGAAAGGGCTTCAACAAGAGGGACCAACTGAATGCCCATAAGTATGAGCACACACAGCTTCTGCCATTTCAGTGAGTACTGACTATATAAATGGTACATGGATAACTGGAATTCTTATGTTGTCTTGTGTCCCATCATCACTAATCTAATACTTTCATACAGCTGTATGTTCAGCAGCTGTACAAAGGAGTTCCCTACTCGTGGAAAACTGAAACACCATGAAAAAGTGCATGAAGGTTGGTTCTTAATTGGGATACTTTGATTTTTTTTTAATTGGTATAAAAACAAATGTATCTGGTCTTCTTTTACAGGTTACCCTTGTAAGGAGGAAGGTTGTCCCTTCCAAGGGAAGACATGGACTGAATATCAGAAGCACAGAAAGAAACATCAAGGTATGAACAGTGTTGTGAAACACTTGTCTCCTGTCCTGGCGTATTGCATGCCTTGCTACTCCTTATGACCCAAGTCAAAATATGAGCTTGTAAAATTAACTATGCTGATATGATTGTATTTCAATTCATGCCACTGAATAGAAGCATGATTTCTTGTGTTCCTCAGTCAAGTTGCAGTGTGGACAGTGCAGAAAGCTGTTTAACAATGCCTGGTTCTTGCACCAGCATGAACTGAATGTCCACACTCGGGAGAAGAGGGTGTTCTGTTGTCCTAGAGAAGGGTGTGACAAAAAGTTCACTCGGCGCTTCAACTTGGAGAGCCACGTACTGGGGGACCATGAGGGCAAGAGGCCCTTTAGCTGTGCCTATGCCGGCTGTGGGAAGAGCTTCGCCATGAAGGTAAACCTGCCTGACAAGGTAGACCATGTCACTGCATGTTGCTGGGATAAACGTTGGCTCCTCAGATTAAACTGGGTGTGGCCAACTGAGCTCCTATTATCAGAACTGGTATCCTCAACATGAACATCACTTGGGACTTTCTTGATGGGTGTAACTTGATGCTGCACTATAATAGTTCTTGGCTTAATCTGGCTAAAGTGTTTTTTGTTTTTTTTTTCTTTTTAAATTAGGAAAGTCTGTGGCAACATGGAGTGGTGCATGACCCAGCAAAGAAAAAGCTGCAGGTAATTTGTCCTTTCCTCAAAAGTCCCTGATTAAAAGAAATGGATTTTTTCCAAACTTGCTTAAGTTTTGTTGGTTTTCCAGAAACTGCGTCCTAAAAAGAGCCAGCCCTGGCGCCAGGCACAGCAAGCCAAAATGGCAGCTGCATCTATACAAGCAGAGACCCAGGAACTAGCTGCTAAGCTGCAAAATACAAAGCTGGTGGATATCGAACAATGAGGCTCCAGTGTGCACATCTTGGTTGAACTATGAATATGTTAATTCATTAAGGGTGTAACAGACCAGTCCATAAGTTTATTTTCAGATGCACTTTTTCTGTTTATCCAAATATGAAGTGAAATAAAAGCCTCACTCTGCAGCACTAAACAGAGGTGTGTTTTTTTTTTCCCCAAATGGTCTGACTCAATAGTAGAGAGCACTAAAGTTGTCGTGGTTAGCATCAAACATGCTGAATGTGCTCCAAAAGTACATCTACATTTTCATACTGGAAAGCATGGTGGATTTAGAGTCATTGATCCTTTGAAGGAAATCTTTATTAAACAAACAGAACACACATTCACACACATGTATAAAACTCCAGCTGACTGGACAGCTGGTTGTCATGGTGATGAGGCCTAAGGGCAGCTGAGCCCCCAGGGTGCGGCAGGTTTCTAACAAGGCCTGGGGCTCATTCAGGTGGATACAACATTGGTGCTGAAGACAATTATGATTAGAGTGATTACAAGTCATTATCCTAGATGACGGAGGATCACAGACTGTTTTAATACTATGTAATTCTATCTAATAACGTTGCATCCACCTGAACAGAGCCCTGGATTCTACTACAGCCCGGTGAAGTGAATACAGCCCAGATAGTCTGCTACAGTTACAGTACTGTTCTCCCTGTGGGAGTGAAGACAACATGACCATATGTACACAGCAGTGTGTGTGTATGAGCGCAGTCTGTCGAGTGACGTGGCACGATCTGTATCAGTCCCCACCTGGTCAGGACAGGCTTGGCCCAGTTGGGTCCTGCTGGGTCTACAACAGTTCTGAATGGTTTTTGGTCCTGGATAAGCCCAGTATGGAGCGATGTAGCATGTACCAGTTCACTTTGGCCAAGGCTGTTCCCAATATAGAACATTCTGGTTGGATTCAGTCTGGTGTGGCGCAGCTTTGCTCAGCTTGCCTGTGATCTGGCCCCAGCTATGCCAGGCTGCCCGGCCAGGAGACCACAGTGAGCGCCACCCGGCTGCGCTGCTCCTTAAGCATGGGCACCAGCGCCGAGTGGCTCATTCCTGCTGTTGACAGCCCGTTGACCGCCACGATCATGTCACCGCACCTAGGACGACACACCAAGACAAGTCAGCAGGGATTACAAACAGGACCTGACAGCCCGGAGTGACGTGCCATTCAAATAGCATTACACGTATGCCATATCATGACAACTAATTTGACACGGCAAAGTATTTGGTTTGACAGTAACTTAGATAGAAAACAGAAAAATCCATTATTTTTTTGTTAAGGAGAGAGCACTCTGGGGTAGTTTTTCACTAGTGAAACATTAAGAAAAGATTCAGACTAAAGACGGCCCAAGGGAGGAAATCCTGATGGACTGCTGCCCAGTCCAGTGGAGGGCAATTAAATTTGAGACTCAGAGGTATTAAGAACTACACCATCTCCGGGCACTGCTCTGAAACATGAAGACTAATCAATGAATTCTCCAGCCTACTTCCACCTTTTGATTTGCAGTATACAGTCCAGCTAACTAAGTATATATTAAAATAGGGTTGTTTAAAGAAGCTTACATTGTTTTTTTGAAAATATAATACATTTTTGTTTATATTGTCAGTTGTTTGCATTATTATGGTAACGTGGAGGTCATAGTTTATCTACCCTCTTATTCACCATTACATCACTGCTTGCATCAGCCATAGTTAGTCATATGCAGTATGATGGATCACTCACTTCAGGCGGCCGTCGTAGTACGCAGGTGTTCCAAGGACAATGGTTTTGATAAAGAATGCCTGGTTGCTATGGTTTTCCTCATATCCCCCGACGATGCTGAAGCCCCAGCTGCCAGGGTGGCTTCTTCGCAGTACAATCTCATGACTACTGTGGAGGTAGCTGCAAGACAAGACCGGAAACATAGAGGGAATGACTGAAAGATGCTCTGAAGCAGGTTATAAAATACCTTTTATTTCAATAGAAATATGCCTCTTGCAATTTGGAAGTTGTATATGTCAATTTAGCATTTTTTCCCCTCTAATTTACTGGCAGTACATTCAGGATGTAAGAATATGTGTGAGAGAGGAGCAGTGGTCGAGAAGAGCATGAAGAGTGGGTGTTGTGATGAATGACAAAGATGGAACTTGGCAAAGAGATGGAGATTGAGAGCTAAGGAGGGCAAAAGAAGGTATTTTCTGTACCCGTCAGACAGATAGAGGGTAGGACACAACATGTTCCTCCAATGATAATCTGCAGCTGTTGATGCTTATATCACAGATCAACACAACAAACACCATATGGACAGCAGCCTTGCATAACAACATTGAGCAAGATCTGCAGAGGGGTAACTCTATACTCATGGGATATTTTATATTTGTCGAGTATATCTTGCATATTTTTCATTAAAACAATTTTTTAAAGCTTTTTTTTTTGTTTTCATACACGGTGATGTTTGAGCAAATACCATCATTGTGTATCATAGCAGCTGTCTATTTATAAAAATTGGCTGGATACCATTTGAAACCCTGTTTTTATTTTTTCAAGTGAAAAAAACATTGAAAGAGGTTATTTATAAATGCTTTTCATTATTTTGTTTTCATGAACCTGAAATAATTATGACAGACATGCATTCATTGCATATAGACCAAACATTAGACATGTAAAATGTATTTATATACTTGTTTTAATTGATGTTTGTTTTTATTTTATATCTTTTACTAATCATTAATCATTAATCATTGAGGGCTAGCCCCCAATGATTTTTTGAGTTTAAATAAAGGCAATATAAAATAAATTTTATGTCCAACAAATCATTGTGAAGTTGAAGTTGCCTTTTATAAATCTACTCTCAAGAAGAAATTTGTTGTCCCAAAAGCATGAAAACTTGCCTGTATGACATAATTGCCAAAGAAACAAATCACTGTAAGGACTGACAGGTATCTTCTCTCTCCTTTTTCTTGATGTTTGTGGTAAGGTATTGTCAGAGTCAAGGGCAGTTTATGGAAGGTAAACAGTATTCCCCCAATATCATAACTGAATGACATTATTCATATTTATTTAACCGTTACGAAATATCTTTTCAAAATGTCATGATGTACTTTATTTTCGGCCTCTATGTTGCATACAGGCCCAAAACAGCAAACATGTCAACTATGATACAGCTGACAAATTTATCAATTAACATTTCTCTTTTTAAACATCTGAAATCACGATAGCTTAAGCTTTTTCATTCATCCACTAATGAAAAATGCCTTGCTATCATAATCAGCCATCACATCATAGTACTGCATCATAGCAGTACACCCAGAGATACTCACACTTTGCAGAAATGTTCAGCACATTTAAATCAATGCTCCGTGACTACATTCAAAGACTAATTCAAACCTAAACCACCCTCCCTCTCCTTTTGCATCTCTCTCCTTGCATCTCTCACCTGGGCAGCCCCAGCCACATGACCCACGAGGGGGACCAGCTGGCGTCGTAGTCGCTGTCGTGAGTGTGAGGCAGCAGCTGGTCGTGGCCGTGATCCTCCACCATACTGACCTCCAGGGCCCGCAGCTGCACTGAGGGCGAGGCAGCGCTGGCCTTCAAGGTGCCCACTGCCTCACT
>OMKZ01007961.1:47542-63905 GCA_900302535.1 Neoniphon sammara | reverse complement strand
AAAAAAAACTTTTCGAATTGGTTTAATTATCTTAAAAATCCTTTGCAGATGACATTTACATCCAAAAACCGTCATCAAAGACGCACAAGAAAAGGCCATTCACATTCATACTTGGAAGGAGAACATTTATGCCCTTTGAATTATAAGTAAGTGGCAATCCTTGCAGCCTGGTGACAAAATGGTGTTTGTGTCTTCATCTTTCTTTAAAAAAAAAAGTCTCTTCTCATTATGCAAAAACACAGAGTAATGGCAGCAGTGGTATTCCAGTCATGAACTGCATGCACATCAGATGTGTGTGTGTCAACCCCTCTGTATCAGTTCATCCTCAGCACCGGAAGCTCAACCAGCAGTTGCCTATGACTACCACGACTGTGAAGCCCTTTGACACAATATAAACGTCCATTTGCACCAATGGCTCAGGTGATTGTTATTTAGGTTCATCAAGCTATGAAAAAACAGTAATTATATTCGCAGCGATGGATAAAAAGGACGGCAATCAGGGCAGATGCATTGTTTAACTCCCACTGAAAAAACGCTGGCCGTTGCTTTTTGCTAATTTATATCACAACTGGTGGTTATGTGTCTCAGCCTTGAAACTGGTTCTCTCCGCAATAGCACCGTTCAGCTTGTCTGACCGAGTGTGGGTTATTCAAGCACAGACAACTTCCATGTCGCCACATACTGTATTATGACAATATATGGACACCGAGAGCGTGGGGGGGCCAAGGGCAGTAGAGTCTCACACTATCACAGCGGGGAATTTCATATGGTTCAATATGGCTGACAAATCACATCGTCTCTGGTTGCTTAGAGCCGGGAGGCTGAGTACCGATGCCTGCGTGGTCTGTGTATTAATGTTGATTGCACTGAGGTTTTTTAGCTAAAGTAACACAAAAAATACACATTTTCATCACTGAGCTATTTCTTTATACCCACAATAGATTTACTGGTTTTTGTCATTGCTGTTTTTTGTTTTTTTCAAACAACCACCTCCATCATGTTCCTATTACACCCATCTTTGTCTTATTTTCACATTTGTGGGCACATGACAGTCAAACCAATGACATTTTTGGACCAAAAAGTTGAACTGTTTGGCTAGATGCTCTCTTGTGGAAGCTGCAAAACCTTATTTGGTGAAATGGGTCCTGGAAGCGAGTAATCTTTCTCATTTGTGGTTGCACTTTGCCAAGGCACTCGGGCATAAGTGTGGCAATATTTAAAAAATATATTTTTTATGGGCAGGGGAGGCTGGCGGTGTAGTGGGGATTTCATCTTAACCCGCTTATATTAATAACCATCAGGAAATTCACAGCAGGCTTGAATAAATCAATAGCAAGACACCTGGGACTCTGGTATCTTCTGCCGGATTTGAACACATCAAAGACAGCCTCCTCCAGTCCTGCCATGTCCCAAAACACTCGTTCATTACCTTTTGTTCTGGTTGATTTCAGACTACTTACTGTTAAGTAAATCTGGGGCTTCTCCCCCCTTTTTCAAGGAAGTGGAAAAAATTATAACCCAGTCAAAATTATAGCCAAATTATTTATCTGTCAAGTTTCAGTAACAACAGCAGATGCATAAAAAGAACTGCAGGAATATCTGAAGATTGTGAGGCTATTTTTTCTCCTTGTTGCCAAAAGATATTCAACAGTTCAGGATTTCTTTCAGCTTCAGTCTTGGCACAAAAACTAAGTGTGCAGCTAATTGATCACAAACTTTTCCAGGGCTTAAGTATAATATGATATGTCACACTCTGAGTACGCAATATTGGAGTTGGCAACACAAGTATTTAGGGACCAAAAGGCCTCATCCTGGCAGAGCTATGCAGCTGCCTCAGTAAAAGCCATTATTTTTCAGGCTTTTGTATTTCACTGGAATTACTGAGTTTCACTAAGCGTAAAATAATTGTTTGTCACATGTGTAATAATAAACTAGGTGAAAAAAGATGGGTGGCCTAAAGGAGCGAGCTGAAATAGCAGCGTGGTTGGAAAGCTTGCGTTTGCGACTGTTCGGCGTTGTGCTATTCACGGGAGCACAAAAGAAGATTTCTAAGAGCCTCAATCATGGTGCTGCACTGACTATCGTTCAAGCTCATATAATCTATTCTTTCATTATCTAGTAGGTAGAGCAAAGCCAACTAAGAAATGGAAAACTAATTAAAGAGACCAAGGTCCCTATACTGAATAAGAACTGCCATGCTATCTGTCCTCTGATTTAGATGGAAAACAGATTCAGCGGAGCCAATTACAGTAAGAGAGCCAGGCGTCTAGGGTGTACAAATAAATCCATTTGGCTCCATTACAAAACCATTTTCACCCTTAACCTCACCTCAGTTTGTCTCCCCCATCATTCTGCTGTGTGCAGACAGCGAACAGATGACCAAGGCCAAAACTGGAGTGAAACATCTTATTTACTCGCAAAGGAGGCAGAGAAACTCAGGAATAAAGTCTTCATGAGGCCACCAATGAGAATGATTCATCAAGTGGTTGCACTGGGTTTGCAGAGCGAGGTTTTCTTGCCGTGCCTCCTCCTGGGTCCTTGACAACAAGCAAAGAGCGTCAATATATTCACCAGAGGGCTCCTAACATCGTCTTTCAGCGAGGCCTACCTCGGCTGAAACACACGCCTGTGACCTTGCAGGAGTGAATTAATTTTGTTTTCTGTGAAAATACAGACTGTCCGTGGAACTAAAGCATACGGGGAGTTAGAATAGAGTGGAGCACAGGGCCATGTTGAAAGCCCATGCTTCTTCCTTTCTCTTATGGGAGCTAAAGGGCAGCAGCGATTCACGCTCCCACCCCCACATCCAACCATGTAATGGACTGTGAAATGAAGTGCTGGAGCTCCACCTTGTTCAACACATCAAGGTTGAAGGCAATCAGCTCTGATTGTTTGCTGATTATATAAATCTTGAGCCAGGACTTGATTGGAGGACGATTTGCATTATAACACATTGAAATGTTAATCCAACTTTTTTTTTTTTGCACTTCACATGACAAAAAAAAAGCTTTTCAAAGCTGCAAAACTGTATCATTTCTGCTGTGTTTCCCTGTGATGGGCGGTGTTGTGAAATCAGAGGCTTGTATGGATGTGATGGATATTGACAAGCTGTTAATTCCTGCAGACAGAGCCCACGCTGATGGACAGTAAACTGTGGCCACATGCATCCATTATGTTTTCCTGGTAAAAGTGATCCTAAACACAGATTGTAAATGATACAATATCTCAGAATATCACTGAGGTAATACCAGTAAAGTAGTGCCAGTAAGAGGGTAATGCTATGATGATCATATTTTACTATTTTGTGCGGAGAACGAATTGACTTTGAGCACAATACTTTTACATCTGATCAGAGGACATTTTTGATGCAGTGATCAGTATCTTTTATGGAATAAGTGTCTGGTTTGATCCCTCAACAAAAGCATGGTGCCATTCATTAACTTAAACTGGATGGACACTGTGAGCTACAAAGTGTAAGAACAGGGAACAAGATGTTGAAGCACTAATGTTAACTACTGAATTAGCTCAGACTATATTTTGGTGGCTGATTCACCAATATTTCTTTAAAGAGGCTGTTGCCAGATTTTAATCTCAATAGTGGAAAATACCTTTTTTTCTGACTACTGTTATCTAGAAAGTCAACATTGATGACTAAGCTAACATGCAGTATAGCATGTTTACAGTAGCAACACATTAGGATAGCTTTCAATTAATGTGAAATCAAAAAACAATGTAATATTGCCTCATTTCTGTGCATCTCCTTTTGGGTTTTGGTACACTTCACAGTTTTGTCTTTGTACTAAGCCAAGTGTGTTTGGACTGGCTGTGGGGAGAAAAAAACCCCCTGATAACCTGTTCTTTGCTACTACACAAGGGCCTGGGGAATATACCACAAAGTAATATAACCACACTGCCGGTGAATGTCAGCTAATCAAAAGAAAGGCAAAACAGCCTATGCCTTCCCAGGCAGTTCAAAGCACGAGTCGGACCTTTGAGCTTTGATCCCTCCTGGGTCTTTATGGTTGCACTAATGCTGCGCGGAGCGCACTTATCTGTCTCTTCAATCTATCTACGTCCCAGCGCCTCGGCCACTGCTGGGTCCGACAGATGCCTGGGCTCTGATCAAAGGCTCACAGTAGACCCAGGAGGACCACTGTAGTAGATTACAACACTAAAACCAGCGCCATGGTAGGGATAACTGTGTTTGAACCTGACAGCTTTATTTACACACATCATACCCGTGAGAAAAATGAATCAAAGCTTGTGGAGGGACAAATGTCAGGAACGTCTGCGGGCCCATTTTAAAGGGAGCATAATCTCATATTAGTGGCACAAAATTAACAAAAAGTGTAATGCAAATGTAACATCTGAACAAACACCTTAATTTTAGGGTTCAAATGATATAGTTTTTTAAAGACCAGCATCAATACAGACATTTTTGTACAGCAGCACCATAGCTTATAATCATCCTCCTGATAATCAATATCTTTTCTATTACAAGGGATCTGTGTTAGCCCCCAAATTTTATTACTGGCGGAGTGAAAACAGCTTTTATACAATCAAATCATGATAAAACTCTCCATTGAAGGCCCCATTAATGACTTTTTTTTTTTTTTTAGGTGGTTAGCTGAAAGTAAAATTTTATTGCAGGTTTTAAGGAGTGTTTTAATGTAGCTGTGGCCAAGTAGGAACCTTTATCGTGCTGGAGGTGGACAAGACTGACAAATATCTGATATTTAATTAAAGGCCATGAATTATCAGATATATCAGCCAACGGATAAATCATCATCTAATGTTCCTGAGCTTCATATTAAGCTCTTATGAATAAAGAACCTGTTTTTTTTCCCCTCAGTGACTCTCCTTGGGCCCACAGGTCGACCTGTTTGGTTGCCATCCCCTGTCACTTTTCATCTCGCTCAAAAGGGAGGATGTACCACATTAGGTGCTGGGTGACGGTGGAGGGGAGGGGAAGGGAGATAGCCCAGCAGGGATGTCAGCCAGCTTTTCCTGACAGACGGTGGAGCGAGCCCTAACCTGATACTGGCAAATAACCGTAGAAAAAAAGAGATAGAGAGAGTGAAAGCAAAGGGGAGAGGAAGCATATCTTGAGGCTGCTGGAAACTTGCAGACAACAGAGACAGGAATTAGCTACAAGCTGCGATATGGCAAGAGGTACACAACATTTCGATGCATGCAGTACATTGTTACGGTCCAAGACACATTATTCATAGAGGTGACAACTGAGTCTGAATGACCACATCAATACCTGAATTGGCTCATGACTCACTGGTAAATCACACCGGCAATTGTGGTGCGGTGTAAAGCATGACTGTGATCCCAGCGCTATAAACATGTCTCCACAAAAAGGCCTTTCATCTATAATTGCCTCACCGAATTTGATTTTTCTTGTTGAAAAAAAAATCAAATGTGGGAAGATAACGTCTCTTGCTTTGGTTGGAATCTCAGGAAACATTTTTTGTGTATTTGGTTTGTATTCATTTCTAAGTATCTGCTGCTGCTGTTATTGTGACTGAGCAGCAGCTATATATATTGCTAATGGACAATTAAAACTGACAACAGATTTTTTTTCATGGTTGATCTGAGAAAGGCCTTTGCCAGGTGAAAGCTTAACAAAGCCCAGGCTTAATGAAGCTCATATCAGTCAACAAAACTGCCTCCTTGAAAATGAGCTTCAAAACCAGAGGGATAAACACTGTATTCAGCACTTTCCAGCCATAGACACTTTCCAGTGTGTTCACCTGTCAAGGACTAATCCCTGGAACTCTTTAATTCAATCCTCGGGATTAGCTGGGAACTGTACGGGACACAATGACTTGCTTTATCCGTGAACCTGTTAAACCAATAGCCAATCAATATGACAACAATATGAGGTGACAGAGAAAAGCAGACCGCTCTGGTCCACGCAGCGAAAGGCAACGTGGAAAGAGAGAGTCCGTGTCTGAATATCCATCAATCAGACTGGACAGAAACAGACCCTGGGACAATCCCAGCCAGATCCAGGGCTACCCTCTGTGAGGCTGGCCGCCTCAGGCAATGATAAGTACAGGATTACACAGGATATGGGTGTTCAAAGTGGCAAGTTGGATGAGCCAATCACATCTCCTGTACTCACACTGTGAAATGCTCTGGAGTTTCCAGCATGGCTGACCTTCCAGGAATCCCAGAAATGTCCCCTGACAAAGGGCCGTCTAACAAGCACCGACCGGCCCCGGATCACCCCCCTCTGGACGGCAGATGGAAACAGCTCTTCAGACTGGCTTCCAGAGGAGTGAAGTGACTATGTGGTGAGGTGGGGTGGACCTTGGCAGTAGCTCCGCCCTCTGTCCCTTTCACACTACTCGTGCAAGTCCAGTGGCCTGACCAGCTAGAGCTACTAGTTGATTGTCTATTTTTAGACGGGGTTAGCCCCGGGCCGGGGACGAATCAAGGCAGTGAGAGAGGCTGAGAGGGTTAGAGCAAGACAGTAGGAAATATATCAATCCACCATCACTTCTCACAAATCCATATACAGCTTTTAATTATTACAAATGTTAGCATTCAAGCTTTTGAATTTGACTGCTTAATTCTTAACTCAGCAGAGCCATATCCTCTCATACCACATGAGGTAGGAAATCTGTGATGATGTGAACTTGTGGAGGATTATTCTGTTGCCGCTGAAAACGAAAAGCCGTCTATCTTTTCCCTCCACCTCCATGGGGTGACACTTGGTGCCCTCTAAATCCCTCAGAGTGGCACAATAGCCCACTGATCTCTATCCGTTCTCTCTAGTCAGGTAGCAGGCGGGGTGCCAGGTCAGCCCCGATGGCCTTACATTGATGCCGACTGCGGCTTACCCTCGTCTCACGCACCGCTTCAATATTTGTCCAGCTGTCTGTTGGGACAGATAGCCAGAAACCAAATCCAGAATTAACTACACTGCAGTACAAATTCATATGAGCACGTCCAACATGGAATTTATTAGCAGACATGTTGTATATAAAAATTAAAAACTTTAGATAAAACATTTGATTTTGACAGAGGCAGTCCAGGCTCTTTAAGCCTAAATGTGTGTATGTGAGCATGAGTGTTTCCATGTCTAGTCACAAGCGTGACCTAAAAGAAGAGTGGCATGGCTTATAATATGATGTCCATGCCGTCTTACTGTAGTTAATAATCCAGTGAATACAATTAGTCACATAATTACAGTTGTTAGTTGTGTTACTTTCAGTTATTGTGCAGTACTACATAAGCAATCAATGCAATTTGACTTCATATGGGGATTTCCTCTACGGTTTAATTCACATACCATCATCATTCGATTTCTACAATAGCTGAGCTGCTGCTTATTGATGAACTGTGTTTCTGAATATCATCATTTCAAAGGGAGGCTGAACGGCACTTTGCTCAAGCTAATCTGTTTTTCACAGCGTTCAAGCTCAAAATAAAAGTCCATTTTCGGGGCTGTTATCTGGTTGGAGCAGGTCTCTAAATGTGCATTTGGTGGTTCAAGCAGACAGAAAACAAATATGATACCCACACAGGAACAAAGCTAGACCTCAGGTTGTGTTCTTTGTTTGGGGAAAGGTCACTGTCGGAGAACTAAGCAGGCACAGCCATTAGCAAGCTCCCGGTATCACAGATGGAGCAAATGTTTAGCCCAGCAGCCCTTCCATGACTCATCCTAATCTCTTTCCCTTAAAAAAAAAAATTTGCTCCACACTGAAGACAGCAGGATTTCCAATTTACCCTTTCACGGCTTATTTGATTAAAATCGCTCGGTTACATTTCTAACGGCCAAATTGAACATATTGGCACTTGCATATATAATTTGTTGATGTGACACTCGGGTAAACGTGATAAATTTGTTGACCGCCCCGGGCAACTCTCAAAAGTTTTTAATCAAATTTAGTTAAAAAAGTAGGCTTTCACTGACTTAACCGCTTTTTCTCATTATTAACCTTTGGAACTCTCATTTTCTCTTAAATGTCTTCTTGCATAGCTTCAAAGTTAGAAAATAACATTTTTCCCACATTGTGCAGCATTGTCCCATACATATTCTGTATCTGCTGTTGCTTCACTGCAGCTATATAACATTTAAATTCAATGAAATGTTCAAACACGATTGATTGTTTTACGGCTACAGCATTACAACAATCAGAAAATATCTAGATGTCATCGCATCATATTATACACAATTCCCTGTAATTCAGAAAGACATATTTAGTATCTTTGGAAAGCTCGGGATCTCCACCAGAACTTAGAATAAAGTTCTGTGGTTAAGAGGTTGAACGAGGTCTTATTTTCAGATATTTGCAACAAATAACCTGACAAATACAGTGTTCTGAAAAATGGTAAAAGAGAAAAAAAAAATTAACATACAAAATAAAGAATGGGAATAAAAGAATATAAAATGATGCACTTGGTTGGGCCGGGGAGTGTATAAACAGGAATAGATTTTGTAGTTGTTGCTTGTCTTCCCTACTGGGTGCAAATCAAAACATTTGAGATTATAAGATGGACTGTAATTTAAGTATAACACAGCATCTTGGTAAAAAAAAAAATAAGGCAGAATAAATAGCTTTTACAGTATGAGAAGGCAGTGACAACAAAGAGCATAACTACAACTACGCATCCATAAACATTTGTACAAATTACAGTGTAATGAAGAGCAAAGCGCTCCGTTTCTCCATTTAGAATAGAGCTGGCTGTCTGACTTTCACCTTTCTCTGACAGCAACTTCTGACACAAGGCAGCAGCTTTTTCAGAGCCCTCATCTGATGTGCCAGTTTAGTTTTTCTTCCTAGAGCACGAGGGGCAGATCTCTTGTTGAGAAATACAAGCATTTCAGCCCCCTCAGCTGTCAGCCTCCTTCTCCGTTCATCAATAATGTTCGTGGCGGTGCTGAGGAGTGTCTTATTCTTCACACTGGTGCAGGGCACAAAGAGAAATTTAGATGCGGTAGCTGCCAGGAGAGGGGAGCCGAGGTTGGTTGATTCTCCGGTACTGCATTGCATTTGAGGAATCATTTGCCGAAACAGGTGCTTGCTCAAACATGCTCGCTGGTGCTGGTTGGCCCGGGATCAGGTTCTGCTTCACACTCCCCCAGCATTTCATCAAAAAGACTACCAGTGCTGCTCTTTCATGTGCTTCCAGCATCCATGCATGGAGCTTCTTCTGCTGGCTAACCGCAACGAGACTCATGAAGAAATAGCAAAGGATGTCATACAGAGAAACCAAGGGGGGGACAATGTCAGCAACAGAGATCTAACAGCCCCAGAGTAACAGAGGTTTCTCTCTTCAAGCTCCTTCTCCAGAAGTCACTGATAAAGTCACATTGCCACATCTGATCTCTCCATCAGTAACACTGTGCACTCACTGCTAAACATTAATAGATGACCTTCACAGGCCTCCACCATGTCTGCACCCACAATTTACAATGTAGACACTTTAAAAGGAATAGTTCACGCAAAATACAAAACAGTACACTTTCCTTTTTACCCCTAGTGTAATCTGACCATCTAGATAGTTTCTGGCAGGGTTTCCAGTCTGTTTCCCTGAGTCCCAATACAATAAGGTTACAGTCAACGCTTTGGACTCCACAAAACAATAACCATCCAGCCAATGGGTACTGTCTTATGGAGCCCAAACTGTTGAAAATGTACATGTGAAAGACTCAACAGCAACAACAAAAGCCATGACATACCCAATATAATCCACAGCCCTCAGGGTTAAAAGAGTTTCATTTGGAACTATTTCCTTCCAAGGAATACTGGAAAATTGTGTCTATTCACCTCTAATTCTTTCTCCTTGGGGGTGAACAGATACAGTTTGGCACATATAAAAATTTGGACAGTTTGAGCTCCACAAAAGAATACCCATCCAGCCCCATTGTATTAGGGTGAAGGGATACAGGCAAGATAGCGGCAGATTGGAAACCCCGCCAAATCACACAGAAACTATCTGGATGGATTAAACTAGAGGTAGGTGGGAAAATATCTGTTTTGTATATTCTGGATGAACTGTTCCTTTGACTGCATGGGACTAGAGGTAATGCAGTTCTTGATACATGTGAAGAAACTGCATTGTGTTGCACTCCCTGTCATATGCAACAAACACACACACACACACACAGGCACCGGCCCCATCAGCATAACCACAAGACACTACACATGACGAAACAAGCGTGCTCTCAAATCTGCTGCAAACAAAACACCACCTCCTGTAAGTGCATACCACAGTGCTCTATTTTAACAGCTTGCTGGCACATCTGTGGACTCAGAGGCCCAATCGAAAAGTATCAGTGAGTGTGTGGGCATTCGCTGAAGATCAGAAAGACAGGTGGGTAGCTCAGAATTGAATGTGAAAGCGTAAAGGTGTGAAAGTGCCTTGCACAGTCGTACACCACGCTAAAATGAAACAAGCGGCGAGGCAGCCACATCCCTCGCTACTCCTACTTACTGTCCTCTTGTCGCCGCACTTCCTTGACTTTTCCATCAAATAACTGTCAGAAATATGTGCCAGCACCTCCTGAGATCATTTTCTCTGTGCTTAGGATGGAGAACCCAAAGGAGCCCAGCGTGACAGTTGGCCACAGAGGAAATGCTGGCTTGTGGGAGAATTCTGGACGGCGCGCAGACAGGCCCCTCTAGAGAGTGACAGGTAGACTGAGCCGACGGCCACAAACTCAACCCAGCTATCAGATACTTCAGTCAGCTCAACTGCCATGGATCTAACAGCACAGCACTGGGGACACACACTAGAACCACATCTTGAGGTATCTGAACCTTTAGCAATGAAAAAACATGTCCCTAACAAATAATGCTAAATGACTTGTAGTGGGGCAATAAGCTGAAAATATATTCTCTTATTTGTCTTGATTGACATACAGATACATACAGGATCAAACAACCACCGTAGCGCTTGGCCAGGCAGTGTTATTTTCAAAATGCTGGAGCAAAGCATGCCGCATTTTGCAACGTTTTGTCAAAATCCAATCACTGCCATCCTACATGTTGTGTGTGACAGACTGACTGATGAACCGGGACTGATCCATAGTCCCGCCGCTGATTCCATTATGGGGGACAATGATGCACTTGGTTGAGTCTGACAGTTCATATTTATTTACCCATGAACCCTGAATTTCCCTTAAGCAGCCTTTTGTTCCATATTGTACAACAATGTCACATACATATTCTGTATCTGCTGGCTGCAGCGCATCACTGAGGCTACATCACACTTATATTGAGTGAAATATTCAAATCCAAGATGCCATTGTTTTATGGCTGCAGCATTACATCAAATAGAAAATATCTAGATGTCTTGTGCATCATTTTATACACATTTTCTGTAATTCAGCAGGACATATGTGGTATCTTTGGAAACCGTGGGATCTCCACTAGAATTTAAAATGAAGTTCTGTGGGTTTGAACAAAGCTCGGCCAAGAAGCACACATCTGTAATGATGAACCTAGTGATTGTTTTAAAAGGAAGAGCTTTTAGGGTTGTTGCTTGTCATTATGTGATTATTGTTGAATGATTAGTGTTAAAACTTGGACGGCCAACTACCACCCTACATCCACTAGAATCTGTGTAGGACTCGATGATACATTCACAGCCAACAGGTGCTCTTATCAATTGATAACATTATCAGCCCAATAAAATGAGCAGAGTCAAACAAGGACTCAAGATCACTTGAGCTCTTGTTTGATGAATGCAGAGCAAATAGTTACAATAACAAATGAGCACTGAGTTCCAGTGAAACTTCACCTGGAAACCACTCAAGCTGTTCTCATAGCTGAAGCATGCAAAGGCAAATACTTAGGAATACTTTATTTCTTTTATTGACTGTGCTTAAGTATTTACTTACTTTACTTAAGTATTTTATTAATTTTGCCCGCTCGGAGGTTAGCCATGCTTTTACAATACATATGTCCTTATACAAGAAATTAATGATGGTTCCCAATGGGCATCTCCTTCAAGCTGAAGGAGTCAGTCTCCCATAAACAGGCTAATGAAAATGAAGGAGGAGTGCAAGCAGGGTGGTGTGCAGGGTAGCACTTTGCTGAGGTTAACTAAAAGATCTGAGAGCCCCCAGAGTCCTGACTGGCCGTGCTTTGAATAATGAAGGATGATAAGCAGACGTAGGTATGAGCCTGGCATAGTACAAACTAATGAGGACCTCTCAGTGTATTCAGTTATCCACGGACTGCAAAGCAGCGCCACTGAATCCCTGTAACTCACTTGTCACACTTGTCACACACAAGTGGCACAATTAATCCTTCCTTCAGTGAAGTTGGCACTTGGAGTATGATGCAAGAATGCAACAAGAGCGGTATAATCCCACTGCAACAATATGCCTGTTTCCCAGTGCATGGGCGATGATAGATGGTTGGCACAGCAAGGTGCAGAATACATTCTAAAGATGAGAAAGGAAACTGAGCATTCACCATCAGTGTTGGGGAATGTTCCTTTTAAATGGTGTTATGTTACAATGATACTGCCATTAAAATTAAATAATTACATTATAGCATCATCTATTGAGAAAAGTAATTTTTGAGTACTTTAGCATTACTAAAAATAGAAGGCCTTTGCAATGCCTTATGCATATTTATTTGTACTACCTAAGTCTTAACACTATAGTCAATGTATTGCATAACCTTCACATAGTAATAAGAGGAATGACATGCAATATCTTCTTCACAGTTCTTCATTTAAATATTTGCAAAACAGTCAGGGATTTTAGTTTCATTTGTTTTTGCACCAGCAAAAGAATCTGGACAGATAATTATGTGCAGTAACCGCTTGCTTATTTGAAAAAGTAACTAAGTATTTCATTACTTGAATTGAAAAACTAATGTATTTGTTTACTAGTTACCACAAAAAAAGTAATCTGAGTACGCTAATGCATTTCTTTGTAAAGCATTACCCAACCCACACTGTGCAGCATTAGTATGGCATGCATGCATCAGGCTTTTTATTATTTAACAGGGCTGCTTCATGATCCCTCAGACTGTTATATACTGTGACGGCAAAATGTCAACTTCAAGTGTAGAATGGCTGATATCACACATTAATTAGGTCATTTCCTTCACAAGAAACAATAGGCGTGCTCATCCTAGAGTAGGATTTTGAATACACAAGTCTGATGTTTCAGTGGCTGCTTGGACAACTGGGAATTCACCACATTTTGGAGTTCAGCTGTTAAATTATATAGACGTCTACCCCAAGTGAATGTCTTGCTGGAGGCTGCTTGTGTTGCTGTGGAAAATTTCAAAGTTGGAATGTGTGTGGAGGGACACTGCATGCATGAGACCTGATTTGAGCATCACTACTACATGTGGTGCTTAATTGAAGGCCTGCCTTGCATCCATGTACACAAGATTCATGGTTACAGGCTGGCTCAGAGCTGGGATGCAACAAGAGAGAATTGGTAAGCAACAAAAGATCAAGATCCAACCGGAGATTCAGAATCAGGCTCTTTTCAACAGCTTTGCAGGACAGGACAAGATTTGTTATTTTTTCACACTGTGGGGTTTGAATGACACAGACCATGGAACAAAGGACTTCAGCCAGATTTGAAAACAAGGTATCTGCTTTAGCCTGCTGATCCACCAGGATGCCCTTGTGACGGTAATCTGACATAATATGCGGATGAACGCATACTTGAACAGGTAAGCATCAACAGGCAGGAATTAGTACACAAGACAAAGTGAGGGAGCTTACATTCCCCACACAACACTCAAACACACACCAACAGGACAGAAGATAAACAGCACTGCGCACAAATAATGGCGTGTCCTTTATCCTGAAGCTGATGCATTTTTACCCCGCTTTCTGTTCGCTGTTTCAACTCCCAAGGAGAAGAAGCTATATGTAAAAGGGGAGTGACTTGGTGGGTCGATCAACCTTGTAACATAGTGCAAGCACACACACACACACACACGCACACACATACACTGGGGATGACTCAGCGAAGTCCTGGCTGGTGTGCTCCATAAACACAGCTTAAGAGTTTCTGGGAATCAAAGGCTTGTTCCATAGAAGAGGTGGCAGATACAGTGCGCGCCGTGTCACTGAAAACACTAGGTACAGCTCCAGCTCTTTTCTCACAACTGCAACATGAAAGGCTGTCAGACATCAAACAAAGTGCTCTTCGCTATGGATTCCAGAGGGCTGAGTGTCTCACCACTTCAGACTGGAATACAGACTTCAGTCACACATCACCGGTAGTCTCAGGGAAACTTTTCTGCCTGACTGTTTGCATTGTTCGCCTGCAAATAGAGTTTCAAGATATGCGATTGAGTTTGCTGTGAACCAAACAATGGATTACTGAAATGCAACTTTTTTTTTTTTTAATCACAAGGAGTCCCCAAATACATTACACCAGCATTTGAAATTAACAACTCATCTAATGAGTGTAAGATCATTACAGCAAAGCAATCAGAAGACTCCAGCACCAATCAATATCTATGCTCCTCTAAATCAATGTCATAGATTTTTCTTTAGTTTCTTAAAAATGGCTTGATGGACATTAACACACACTTGCATTAAAACACACTTAAAAGGATACAATAGGATAAAACAGGTACAATGAACACAACACACAGCCGCCTATTTGTGATGAAAATTATATTCTGCTAAATGTGGTGCGCATAAGGAGAATCAGCATATAATGTGGTGCATACAAATGATATTGCTCCTCACTAAATATGACATAGTGGGTTGGACTGTTTGCCCCTTTGGCCTATACAGGAGAGAAGCAGCTCCCTGCAAATTGAGAGGTGCTTCAGAGGTGCATAGCTCTACAACAAAATAATAGATAGAATTTTTTGTTTTTAATCCAAATCAATCGGCACGAAGGCAAAAGCTACTACAATTACATCTGTGCAAAATAAATAAATAAATAAATAAATAATCGATACAGCTGAGCACTATTATATTCTTTTTTCACTGTATCGATTCTCCAGCCTCTTGTATTGCTAATGCACTTCACCTTTATACGATATATTTTGTACATGACCTCTACATTGTAGCGCGCTGTGCTAAATGTGCATTGTGCTCAATTCAATTCAAAATCGGAATGGTAATTTTGAACTCAGTTGGTCCCCCAATTTACCCTCTATTAACACATTTGCAGTCAGTTCTGTAGAGTATTGCAGTGTTTCATTTGTTGGTATCATGAACTATGTAAATCGTATCATGACCTACATTGTATCACGACCTATGTATCGTGGTACGTATTATATCATGAGCTCCTTGCCAACACCCAGTCCTAACTAAATTGAAAATAACCAAATTATCCTTTAATGACTGCATATTCATTTTGGAGTGAACTATTCCTTTAAGATTACAGAGACAGGCCTATAATTGTCCCTTACTTGGTGAAGTAATTATCGGGGAGTCGTAAGGGTATCAAGATACAGTGGGGCTCACCGACAGCCACAGATCAGTGGAGCAGCAGAGAGGCTCCCTGCTTACTCTCTGGTCCTCAGAGCAGAGCTGCTGCGTTTGACACACTACGGGTTAATGATACGTACACCTCACAACCATATGTTTAACACTGTTTAGGTCATCATTAAACGATATAATAATAACAACATAACTTACATATATGCATGCACACACATGGACATATGTTAGCACACATTCACACATGACCACACACACACACACACACAAAATATGCTCATTACTCACTCCCCAACCTTATTCCAGTGATTTCCCAGAGGGACCGTAGGAGCTGGGAGCTGTTGACATGTCCTCTTTTTCAGGAGCTCGGTCGTAGCTCCGGTATGATTACCAAAGCCGGCGTATGAAGAAGTGTTAAGGGCTTGGAGCCGTCAGCACACTCAGCAATAGGAAGTGGGCAAGAAAAACAGAAGTGATGCTGCTGTTGCTAATTTATGGCAAATAAACATGCAGCCTTCGCAAATATAACACATGCAAAGACAAGTGAGAAAATTTGGAGGAAAGTCCAAGAGCAAAGAGACCAAACAGTCTTAATTATATTTTGAAGTCCCATCAAGATCATATATCTATATCACACTGGTCATTTTAGATTGGACAAATATGCTTGAGGATTGTTTGATTATAGGAACACCATAAGTTGTTCCAGTCATCTAAAACAAGTTTAGGTGTCAGTACCTCAGAATCAAAGAGAAAAAGTTTCTTTCTGGATTCCCTATTTTGGACTAAGTAATCACACAGGGAGAAATCACCACAGAAGAGGCAGTTTCACCAGAATGCAGCCATAAAGTATATTGTGTTTTGAATAAGGGCCCGCACATGCACTTTTTCAGGAAACTGGAAAACCCCCTGATCTCTTGCCCTTACTATGCAATCATTATCTCTACAATTCTGTCCA
>OMKZ01007961.1:36409-46680 GCA_900302535.1 Neoniphon sammara | reverse complement strand
AAAGTGAAATCGGCTGCTGAATTTTTACCTGTTTCTGTGACAGTCAGTAGCTGATTTTAATGTTGGGTGTTGTGGATGGTAGATGGCATTGGATTTTTCAAGTCTCTTGTCTGTGTGTGTGTGTGTGTATGTATGTATGATAAATTGGATGACAAACTGACTCAAAACACAAACAATTTAATTCAAAATTCCCATTCCAATGAACAGAATTAGCACAATGCACTTAGCTATCACAATGCACTAAAACATAGAAGTCAAAACATTACATGAAAATGAAGTGCATTAACAATGCACAGTGACACAAGAGGGTTGAGAATTGATACAGTACTGTGCAAAATAATATCATGATAGTCAGCTGTATCAATTTTTTTGCACTGCTATGTAAAACACCTGAAATCCACTAAAACTTACAAATTGATAATAAAGAACAGTGGATTTTAGGCAGGGGCTGTGAAAACACTGGCTAATTTGGTGTGGATTATTCATCAAAATTCAGTATTTCGTTTGGTCATTTTTTTATGCGGCAGGTTGCTAGCACAGCACACAACCTCTATTTAGATCCGGATAAAGCCTAGCAGAGACAGGAGCAATATGGGAGCTTCTTAGCCAGTCGGAGCTCGCCCAGAATCCACACCTTCAGGAACAGAGCCAACCCCCTTTCTTGGAGGGGAGTCCAGGAGATTAGCAAGCCATTCTCTGTCAGCCATATCCAAACTGACCAAGTCCTACGCTGCAGGAATCCAAGAGCCATGATCATACCAATTACATGCAGAGCTATGGATGCAACAGCCTGTAGTCCAAAGTCAGCGGGTGCCTAGTGTGAAATCTTGCCCAGCTGGTATGAATCTGACATGTATTATGTTATTGCATCTTCAGGTCCAGCTTATCCCTCACAACACGTTATGCTTGCCAATTGCTTTGATTAAATATTTAGCGCCATAGTTTATGCTGATGCACTGTGCCTATTTGCTTAGAATTCATTTCATTCCAAAATTATGGCGGGAGAATTTGTTGCCTCCACTGAGAGGTTTTACATGGTTTGCAAAGGTATAATATCTGAGCGTCATATCTGTTCACTGCCTCAGGTGCATTTTTAATTACAAACACAACAAGTTTAAACCAGATAGACAACCAATTTGTGAGCAGTAAGTTTCATACTTGTCAAGCAGTGCCAGGTCAGTGGCACACAATGTGGGTGTGCATGCATGCTGCATTTCACTGTGGCTTCCTCAGACAAAGATCTACCTGTCATTGTGCAGCGTATGTAAGTGTGTATGCATGTGTGTGTGTGCGTAACGTGGTTACAAGTCAATGCTACAGCAGAGGACGACAATTCAACAACAATAAACACGGTGAAGGCACGTGCAATAAATCCTGCTGCAATGCACAAGGTACCAGTCAGCTGGATAATTTCCCCATCATAACAAAACAGCGATTGGACATGCGAGACAAGGCTAAACACCGACAACGGGTTTGACTCTGCGTGGTTTTAAAAGTTTGACTTACCAAAATTAGTGATCGGCTGTTTGAGCTCCCCGCTGCGCTGCTGTCAAAGGGATCCAAAGGGATGTCCCGTTTGGAAATGCCCCAAAATGCGCACAGCGCCTGTTTGAATCACTATCTCCAAAGCCAATAAACAAATACCATGGACGGACTGTTAACAGAGCCGCATCACTCAGGATCTATACATATTAGCTGCTGACCTGAAATGTGTCCCATGTTTCACACCCTCTCTTCCGGAAAACACGGACTGTGAGCACCAGAGCAGCCTACACACACTCCCCTTTCTTGTCTACAATGAAGCCACTGAGTGAAGACACCCAGTGGCTGAATATATACAGTCTACTGTAGGCTATTGTTGCTACAGTGCAGCACCAAGCCTGCACACACACACATACACAGCAGCAGCAGGGCAGGCGACAGCAGCACTTTCACATATCCTCACTCTTTTGTCGCACATCGACTGTACAGGGATAACCAACTTTTATTATTCGGGCAGAATTGATCCACAGGTCCTAAAACCCGCCAGGTTACTGCAGCACAGCCAATCTTTACATTATTTATGGTGTTCATACTACAGCAGGTATCGCGATAATTTATTGCTATTATAAAAGATGATGTTAACCATGCGGCATTTATGTGCATTGCATTATATTTTAATACTTTTTTTCCTTTGATGGATTTTCCTGCACTATACGCACCTCCATAAAACATTTACTATTTTATAGACGGAGGAGGAGTGACACAGCTACCGCCCCTGCTGGTCACATTCCCTCCGCAAATTTCAGTTTTTATTTCCCCACCGACGTTTACAAAATAATGTGTCATACATTTCGAAGCGCATTGTCATTGCCAGAAATGTCGCATTTCAGCAAACAATCTGTAATTTGCTGCAATTTCCGCTGTGCAATAACCCAGTGTGATTATAATTAGTAAACCCCCTTATAATCAAAATCAGTAAGTAGGCTAGATAGATTTATATTTATTTACCCGGGGAACATTTGCCCAGCACGCATGCTCTTATTATTATTTTTTTCTCAGCAGTCTCACATTCATAGTAACACATCCACACTCCAGAGTTATCCAGTAAAATAACTGCCTTCTACAGATGGCCACTGGGCAGCTCCAGTGAAGTGATGGAGATTGGTTTTAGACAGAAATTAAATTGCCATCACATTTCATGCAATGTACATTCAACTATGATTTTCTATCAAATTCCTTATGGAGAGGCTGGTGTTGTGCTCACTCAGCTTGGAACACAATCATCATAGTTAATTTCCCTCCCCATAGACAGACCTCATGAAATATTTCCTCCACCTGTCCCCCAAGTACTACTAACTTATAATGTCATGGTCTAGCGTGCCATTTTATTTCCCACCCTGAGGCTGGCTGAGAGATTTTTTTACACAGGAGAGTATGATTCACAATGCACATTATTTTCATGATGTGAGTTTTATTGCTGATCTGTAAGCCAAAAGATTTCATTTCATTGGTCACCCAAGAGTATACTGAAAAGAAATACTGCTGAATTTGTAATATGTAATTTCCATGCCTTAGGGCAGTTTGAACTGCGTAAATGAATATTTACTGTGCTCTCTTGTAGCCAAATACAAGAGAGAACAGTCCTTAATCTGTGAGATGGAATAGCTGGTTGTGACAGCACCCGGGAGGATGGTTTGGATGTGTCATTTGGAAGTAAAAGCTCAGATAAACACTGTATGAGTCTCCAGTTTTATCCCTATTCACTGCCAATAGAGCAGCCTCAGGCTGTACATTGATATGACAACACAGATTGGAGTCTCAGCGCTCCAGAATTGTTCATTTTCACAAAGAGCCTGCTGTTTACACTGTCTGATGCCATAAAAGTACAGTAAATGGTATTGCCCCTCAAAGGCAGCCATCAGTTGTTCGCTCAAAATGTCATTTAGCTAAATGATTACAAATGTCTTTGATAAATGGGTAGTGTAGCCTACACATCATGCTTTAATTGGGCCTAACTGACTTTGTGTATCAGAGCAGTATTTGACATGTTCTAAAACTCATTCGGGCATGACAAGATGGATTAGACTTGCTTTTCCTCCCACGATCATGACTTTGAACAATCTATCATACATTCATGTTTGTATTGCAACCTGTTCTCAAACAGCGAGGCCGTCATTCCCTAGTCCTTTTTAATTAAACATTATATACCAAACCTTTTATCAGCAGTACTACTGTAATGAAACATGATGACATACAGCAGAATGCTGGATGCCTATATGATTAGATGATGGTGATATACTATAGCTTATTATGTTTGTTGACACATTGCCTCATGTGTTCGTTTAATGTTGTAATGACCTACAAGTCCATGCATACATTTTTTATTGGCCTGTTGGTCTTATAGATGACAGGGATGTGCTGCAATCTGATTGGATGAGGTAGAGACAGTTTAAGATAGTAGGTCTCTCCTCCTGTATCTCAGATAACCTGACAAAGGTCCTGCAGATTGAAATGGTTCAAATAAAGTTTCCTGAATGCAAGCGTGTAAGGTAGCGTGCTGAAGCTCTTGTCTTTTTTGGCATTCTCGCCACAATACACACATTCAAGTGGACAGCTCTGAAAATGTGTCAGTGGAATACACACGTCAACAAAGTGACACATGCAGTGGTTGTGCGTCAAAGTGATTCACTCACTTACTGAGATTAAGTTCAAATCATAATGCAAAGGAGACAGTATCAAATCCCTCTTGAGTGAAATGTCCTTGTAATTAGCTGATTTTGTGTCTTAGAGCATCATTTGCTTTTCCTATCATATCACCTTGAAGAATCCATCACACATCTGCATCTGGATTGCAACTCAAACAACTATCATGAACTCAGCCCATTTTAAACGTTCTATACTAGACTTTTTGCTGACTGGACACTGAGAGGAAACAAAGAAGAACATACAGTGATGGCAGCAGGTGCAGCCCGGCTTCATTCAAGCTGTGCTTTAGCTTGAATGGCGCTGAGGGCGAACAGTAACGGCAATCGAGTTGAAGGAGTGCTGAAGGCTTCGAGAGCACAACTTTCCCACTGCAGCGGTAGCCATGAGGGAAGTTCACAGCAAGTTCATTTAGTTTCTTGGCAACGGCTTCAGTCTCACAGCACAACGCACGGCGACTGACACCATGGGATGAGGGGCAAGAATGTCCTCCATCAGAGCTGCACGCTCCCTCGCTTACTCAGACGCACACACACACACTCACAAACAGGCAAAACACACAAATTCTGGGATTTTCTGGCTCTTTCTGTCTCAAGGCGGTTTTAATGTGTGTCTTTGAGCGCTGGCACTCTTTTCCTCACAGAGCCCCTGCAGCCTCTGTTTGCTCTCATGAGTCATCATGGAAATCAGCCACAACACAGCCATGTATGTACATGGTGCTCGTTCGACTGGTGGTCAAGTCAGCGCGGGGCTGCGGCCGGATCCTTGACACAGTTCTGTCACTACAGGCTGATTCAAAATTGAGGTTTTTGGTGGTAAATTGTAAGGGATTATGCTGTAAGAAATGCACAACTTTTTTTTCTTTTCTATTTTTATTTAAATCTAGGAGAAAAGAACAGGGCGCCCTGATGTAAACAATAATCCGAAACCAATTCACTGAAAACAATACAGAGTCTCAAAGTAAGAAAATGAGTCAGGGAGAGAGAGAGAGAGAGAGAGAGAAAGAGAGAGAGAAGGCTTAAGTGGTGATCCTAAAATGAAGACCAAACCCAAGAGTAATAAACATGTCCATTAAATTCGTCTTCTCTGGCTGTAATGTCTGCTTCAAGCTCCGTCTCTCTGAACTTAAACTCTTTCTGAAGACTACAAAGTTATAAAAGCTGAGCTAAGGAGACAGCAGAAATGCATCTTGGGAGCACAAACCTATATTAACCACATTGTCCTCATTGTTTTGCTGCTGACTTTCTGTTATCCAGTTCAGTTCTGTCACCTCCTGTCATCCTGATTTGTTTTTGTTTTTCATTTAAAGTGAAGAGTTCCTGTAAGCCTCCTAGTTTTTGTTATCTCATGTTCGCAGCTGCGTGTTATTTGCTTGTCTTCCTGTTTTGTATCATTATGTGGCATCAGTGTCTTATCACTTCATTTTACAAGGTGACAGCATCACAAAGACAGGCAGATGATGCACTTGGATTAAAATCTCTTCTATTCAAACACCTTTGATCTGACCGAAGCCACCTTTGAGCTTCATTCATAAATGAGTCCAGTTTTCTATGCGGCCTGGAAATGTGTGTTTGTGTTTCAGTGGGACAGTGACCCTGCTGAGTCAGAAGGGTCACTGCAATAATAAACTGATTTTTTTTTTTTTTTAAAGAAGAACATGGTAAATTACATAAAAAATGACAGATTTTGAGAATAAAACGAAAAAATAGCCTCACAAAAGTAGAGGAGGAGCATCCTCCCCTGCTGCTGAATCTCTCTATCCTGCAGCCCTCTGGAGCTCTGGGTGGAAATAACCAGCTCCCTTACACAGACGCTAATGAGATCCACTTCCTCTCCCTCCAGAGCACTGGGATCCCACCTGCGCGGTGGGACCACCCCTGGGGAAAGGGTGTGTCCTGTGTGTGTGTGTGAGACCTGATGAGGCATAACAAAGCACTCCTGGTTGTGTGCAAATTGGTCGCCATGCAGGCACGTGCAAGGCCGCACAAGCGTGTGAAGCTTCACATTTGAAAACCCACAGGGTGCGTGCAAATCGGTTTGTGGTGGATGCCTTCTGGGAAATCACAGACAAAGAACCCCCCAGCTTCTTTGTTGTGTGTCTGTCCAGTTGCAGAGAGATGTTGAGAAGCTCTGTTTCTTCCACTCCAGCACAGCCATTCTGGTTGGCATATGTGCAGACAGAGTCGGCAGAGGCTCTTTGGATTGGTTCTCCATTACAGGGCATGTAATTCTCAGCTCGGGTGTCCCTGGGTCCATCATAACTGTACAGTGTCTGCTATCTAATCTGACTCTAGGGAGATCACAGGCCAGTGAACTAGCCCACCTAAGAGGATCCTGCCATCCAGCTGACACTTTTACTATTATGGGATGACAGGTAATACAATTTATGAGCTGCTATTACTCACCATATTATAGTTTTACAAGTATTGGCAAAGTGGTGTAATATTGCCCCCTGCTGGTGGAAATGCCTCTATGCACACAGAGTGTTTTGCATGACCAATATGTGCACTTTTTAATAATGTTGCATATGAGTTACAGGAAAACAGCTAAATGGCAAAAATGTAAATGTGGTTACCTGATTCAAGAATCTTGTTAATTACATCAGTGCAGACTTTTGTTCCTATTGGACCTTTTTAAATTGTGTGATTGTGGGTGTTGTTGATCTGTTTTACTCAGCCATCCATGCAGTCAAACCATTTATAGACACAGTTTCATTCTGCAGACTGATAAATCCCTCGTTGTCTTGCTTGCTGGGTTAAACTGAATTATGGTTTAATTCCACAATCTGTGTCATGATCCATTCATTTAGAACAGCCAACTCATCTTAGTACAGCAAAGAAAGAACACAACCTCTGAATAAATAACAAGATAAATAATCTTTATTTCCACGTCTTTGTCATTTATAAAATTATGTGTCCACAATTAATATTAACAAGGCAATACAGAGAATCCTTTTAATTTCTCAGGGGTGGGATTCAGGCTCTAGAGACATTTTTTTGTCTTTATAGACAAAGACGGAGGAAAGAGGGGAGGTCAAATGTCAGTGATACCAACCTGATCACTCACTCATTGATAAAATGGGTTGTTATTGTTTTGTTTACATGGCAGATGATTTGAGTATCATGCTCGAGGGACTGTCCCGGGTCTCTAGAGCCTGCACCCACACCAAGCCCTTCAATGTGCACTCATAAAACTTCATAACCCAGGATTCATCCCTGCTTATCGCTCAGTGTAAACCAGACACAATTCATTCACAAATTCTTAGACATTCTCACACCGGATTACTATCACTGAAATGATCAGTATCATCATCGTTACTCTATTTAGCGTAAGCATGATTCTTGTCTATCTTAAACATGATACATCATATTCTTTCCCTACAGTAAAAGACACAAAACCCCAGCAACTGTAAAAACCAAACAGGAACAATGAATAAACAACCTGTCTATTCTACAAAAAACAAAAACAAAAATGAGATTCTTAGATATCATGTGCTCAAAGAAAAATATTTAAAAAATGGTTTCTCGCAATTCTGTTTGTTGTTGGTAAGTAGGTTTCATTGATGTAAGTTATCAAAAAATTAAATATCATATACTGTATAGGTTATTTATTACAGTAACAAGGTTCCATGCGATCATGTTCTCATCTTCTGTACAGAGATTGAAGATTCAGTAGTAAATAACAAGGCTATACAGACCTATAGTGCCTGGTGGCCAGAGTGCCAGCATGTTACAGGACCATGGGCATCTGGGACTGGGGCAGCAGCCATGAGCGTCTACTGGAGCCCTAAACCACTGCTTGTCTCTACAGAGCGGTCACATTCCCATGGTGGTACACTTCCAAATTTAAGTGGCAAAAAAAACAAAAACTATTTGTTAACAGAAGCAATTACTGAACATAAATGCTGTTTTCTGTAAGAGCTTTCCAAATCAAGCCGTGTTATATTAGAGAAAAGATCCAGCTTCTAGTGTAAAATTAAAGGGAAAATCTACCCTTAAATACTCCTGCACTGTTACACATCAGTCTGTGCGCCTCAGTGCATTCCTAGGTGTTAATTTGTGATGAAATGTTGTAATCGACTTTTTTTTTTGGTGTACTCACTTTCCAGCCATCTCCTACTTTGGTTAGACTTTTTTTTCTCCAAAATTTCCAAGAATGCATTTCCACAATCTCCACTGAATGTGTTTAAACTTATTGCATTTAGCAGTGGGTTATGCTCTGTGTGTAGGTGGAAAGAGAAATAGCATTAGCAGAGCAAGAGTGAAAGCCTTGCCCCATGTGCTGTGGCTGCATTGCATTCTGGTCTATCGAGGCGATCGTGAGTGGAGAAGCTGGCATCTCTGCCTCTTCTACAAATGACTTCTCCCTGGTTGTGGAATGGCGGTGCAAAATTCTGTATCTTAAAGAAGCCCTTGCTCATTGATTTGACATTGGCTAAAGATGTTTTAGATAACTGAAAACTGTCCAGCTATCAAATTCCAATGTAGCTGCACTGGAAATACCTTAGCATGGTGTCACATCATCTAAGTTTGGCAAGCTGTCCACCAGAGTAAGAAAAATATAGCTTTAAAGAAAAAGGGACCAAGAAATGCAATGTACATCGCCATTACATGTTTGTTAACTAAATGTTTTAGGGTTTTCAAATTTTTCCTTTCTCGTTCTCACACTGCTGAATTTGACCTTGTATTCTGAAATCAGACTGGAAAGCAATGCAAGAGAAGACCAAAAAACAGTAGCAGAGGGCTGCTAACCATCTCCATCAGCCTGGCCCAGCCCGCAGAGCACCAGGGCCCAAAACAAACCCATAATTACGAGTTAGAGACACAATCCAAACCCCCTGGGTTCATTCAGTCAAATACATTATTATTTAGTCATTATAAAACAATACCCAAGTGAGCCTGCGTCGCTAAAGCACTGGGAGCAAGAGGAGCTGAGGGAGCAGCGCACAAAGCACAACAGAGAGAGGAGAAAAAGGATTCCTATTACACATGCATCAGACTAGGTGGACATTCAGGGTCTTTAAGACCTCAAGTAATCTGTGCGAATGTCACTATAAAGACAGATATGGCAAATGAGAATCAGAGTGGTGGGGGGGGTAATTAAAGGCTAGCAAAAACACATTCATTTCAACCACATATTCAATGTGGAAGTGCAGTGGGCTGTCTAAGGCATTGATGTTACTGATTGGTATATAGATGATGATTAATGACCAAATTATGTCGGACTGAGACAACCAAGCAGCTTAGTTGCTGTTCCTCCAGTTACTGCTGAGAGGCCTATGAAGTCAAATTAGACAATTAAAAGAACTGTCAAGATACGTGAGAGCTTAAACTCCAATGGCAGTACAACAGATGGAGAGGAAAGTGGGGAATAATGGGACCAGCTGGGTGGACCGGCTGACGACGATACCGTTCATATGCTGGTTTGGTGCTGTAAGACATTTCACATTTCAATTTTTTTCTTTTTCTTTTCGCCAGGTCTGTGAGCTGACCTCAGCTCCTCGATATAAGAGCTATAGGAAGTGGCCAAGCAGCGTAAAGCTATTCACACCTTCAGGAGGAGAAACACCTCCACACCCGACTCAGAGCCCGATGAGTCATGACCCGGGCCCACAGCTGCCTCCTCAACAGAGAACAAGAGAGAGAGAGAGGGAGAGAGAGAGAGAGAGGGGGAGAGAAAGAGCGAGACGGGCAAAAGAAGATGAATTCTGCATAATTTTACAACGAAACAGGAGTAAGACTTTTTTTTTCATGTGGTCAGAGTAAAGACAAAGAGAGTGAGCGATGGAGAAACAGTGCTGCGACACACTGGCCAAAGACACAATTTGTGCTATGTTGACAAGAGGCCCTGTCCTTACAGAGCTGGCTGGAATTCACTGCCAGTAGTGTGGGTGGCAGAGGAGGACCTCGACATAATGCTTTCGTGGGCGCGTGCAAAGGCTCCCTGCACCGGCCTGACAATGAACACACGCGCACACACACACCTAAGTGAGAGCAGAGGTGTGCCGCCTCCCAGACGCTCGCTGGTGCTATTCTCTTGCCAGTGTGAATACCAGTCTCTCTGCCGTCGTCTCCTCGGCAGGCCCC
>OMKZ01007961.1:20465-35859 GCA_900302535.1 Neoniphon sammara | reverse complement strand
AAAAAAAAAAACAAAAAAAAAAAAAAAAAAAAAAAAAAAAAAAAAAGGGAGAGGGTAGGCGTGTGTCTAACTGTGTGAGTGTGTTGAGGGAGAGGTCTTAGCTCAGCTGCCGTCTCCTCCGATATTTCTTCTCCTCATCACCTGCCAAAGATAAAAACATATAATTAAAATAGGTAATGAGTACTATCAGGCTATAGCTAAGAGTTACAAGTGGAAAGAGAAGGAAGCGAGAGGAGGTTGGAAAGGAGTACCTTTTTATAGAAGGTGAGATAAAAAGAATTTAGGCTGAATTAGAAAAGCAGGAGAGAAAAAGAGAGCAAAAGAGATTCATCAGTAGTCATTTAAAACCTCGACTGACTTATGATGCAACATCACAAGAACAGTCATTGACTTGAATCAACTTGGTAAGATTTCGCATTTCAGATTCACAATCAAACTCTGATTTGAAGAAGCCAACGCAATGGAAATGCGAACCAAACAGGTTCAACATACCTTCTAGATGGTTCCTGGAGATGTATTTCAGTGCCTCATCCAGGAGGATGACTGGGATGGAAATCTTCAGGACCACGATCCACTGGGACCAGCGCAGAGGGGTCACTTGGAAGATCAACTGAAGGGCAGATGAGATCAAGGTGTCAGAGGATCTCCTAATGAACCATTTGGTCTAGATACAGCTGCAACACAGAGCTACATCAATCAGTCTTCTGCAGGCACGATGCAGTGGCAGTCAGACACAGCAGAATCAGATTTAAAAGTAAATGTTATATAATAGGCATCTGGTGGTCTGCCACTGTGGGGAGAGTGCTTCATCTTGAAGGAATAGTTCACCCAAAATCAAAAATGAAACTTTGTCATTATCCACCGATGTGGGCCAAATGAAACATAAGTGAAGTGTCTTGGTCCATGTAATGCACAGGGAGGTATCTAGCACAGCCTTCTTCAAAACAACTGAGGTCAATGGGCAGCCATTTTTAAAGTTACAAAAAGAGAAAAAATGACAACAAGATTACTCTGCACAACACATGAAACATGATCCAAGTCTTCCGGAGCCAAACAACTGCATCCTGATTGTAAAGGACCAATATTTACACTGTTAATAGCGCAAATCTTCAATATAGCTCTTGATAGCAGAACACTTAATGCTAATGCACACTCACATGTCCATGTTCTGCTCACAACAAACCATCTTGCATTTCTGTGTTTACAAACTAAGAGTTTGGTCTGATACCAAGATGCTGTAGCTTCGTTCCCTTGCATGGATATTTTGAAAACATTTAAAGTGTGTGCTTCCCCTGGATGCTGAACTCACAAGTTCTCCTCAAGCAGAATGTGAAGGTATGAGGCATATGAGCACATTTGCGTGAATTGTTTTGCTATCAAAAGCGATAGCCAAGATTTGCCCCACACGTAACAGTGTAAATGTAGGTCTTTTCCACTCAGATTGTGATCAGTTGGCTTCCAAAGACATTTTTGAAATTTTTTGCACTTTTTGGAACTTTTCAGAACAGTACACAGAGACTTCAGTCATTTTGGAGAGGGTTGCTGCAGAGTTGCGCTAGCTGCCTGTTAGTTGTACGGATAAAGACACAGCACTTGTGTTTCAACTGGCATGGGGGTGAGTAGATAATGACAAAATTTTCATTTTTGAGTGAACTGGTCTTTTAAAAGGCTTCAAATGATGCATGAGTGTGTCAGTATGCTTATTTCATATCTCCCCACAGCAGAGTCTGTCCCACCACCGGTCAGCCGTCCCACACACCAGCACTTACAGGCAGAGGCTCAATGTAGAGGATGAGGAAGTGGAGGGAGAGGGAGAGGATGATGGCTCCCAGCAGCCAAATGTTGACCCAGGGAGGCATCCTGACCAGGGACTGGTTCTCAGACAGACTGGCGGGGAGAAGATTTAGTAGAACAAAACATGTCAACGTTCAATTGGACATTACGGACTAACAAGGGAAGTTATTCCGTCACGTTGCAAAGATCACACAAAACATGCTAGGAAAATCTTAAAGACTTCAATATTCCAATTTCATCATCTTCCTGTAGGAAAATTACAGTTACTGTACCATGAAGGCATTTTTAGCCAGAGAAATTTCACAGTGAGTCCAAATGCATTAACAACACTCAATTGATCATAACAACAACCCTCTCTCCTTACATAGTAGTTAGCAACGATGTAAACATGTGGTTCATTTGTCACTTTTACTGTCCGTCTTGGCGTGGGATAAGAACCACAGGATGCCTTTTCATTGGTCAGACAAGCCCTTCATTTAACCTTCCTCTTTCTAAACTCTTTCCTAAATAAGACATTAGCCTTTGTTTCTGTGGGGAGCTATTGACAGGCTTGCTCCATGAGCAACCCTGGCAAAAACAGAGTCAGGGAGTTTTCCCTTCGTACTGCGGTTCTTCCTTTTATGTCTTCCAGAAAAGCATGATTCCATTTCCTAAGAAATGCGGTTAGGCTTGATTCCTTTACCACTATCACCAAGAATTAACACTTAAATGATGGACATTATTATATTACTGAATATCATGCTAACTTTCATTTGCAGAGAAAGCATAGTGGTAAACAACAACCAAGTCCTGCAGGAGTAAACTGTGCTGGTGATTGTGTAGTAGGATGCGTTTTCTGGCATGAACACCATCCTGTCATTCCTGAGAGAACTAAACACATTATAATCACTGCTAACAACAATTATGAGTGATCACCTTCATCCAACAATGCAGTTCTTTGTCAACAGGCATGCCAGAGAATGACAGTGTCTCTTTTAATGAAAAAAGTAAAAGTGACCATCCAAGGGTTTCAAGACAAGAGTGTGACAATGATGTTAGTCATAAGCCAAAGCCTGCTTATTATAACCAGATATGAGCTCAACTGGGCATTTAACAGACTCAGAAATGTAGGCTGACTGATGTTTTTTAATCATAAGGACAGATGGCGTAGATAATCACTCAAAACCATCATTAATGTAATCAGCACTGCTTTTGCAATCTGTGAAATGTGAAAATGTGACAATTAAATTTATTTATCTGACCGCGAAGGAGTGTTTACCCCTACAGTACATCCCAGTGGAAGATGACTGACCTGTTGAGTGCATTGAACATTTCTATGGTGACCAGCACAGACAGGGCCATGGTTGTAGGGTAGCGAGATTCAAACACCTCACAGTCGATCCCCTGGAACATGGGGTTGTCCTCGGTACACTGCATGAAGTGTCTCTGCAAGTAGAGACAGACAGGAGTTAGTGTGTGTGTGTGTGTGTGTGTGTGTGTGTGTCAACAGGATGTCACCAGGACCTCTGTGGCCTGGTTTCATGGAGCTCAGATCTGATGGGGGAACAGCTGGGGAACCTTGGCCTTGTTCCCTGCCTATCTGCAATCAAACCACATGGGTCTTACTTCCTTTTCTATTTCTGTCTGCTGCTGGGATCACCAAACATCCAAACATTACTGTGTCCAACAGAGGAGAGCGGGTGAGGGTGAGAGGGCGTACATCGCAAAATATAGAACAGCTCCGCAGAATAAAAGTCTATCCTCCAAGGACAGGACTCTGCTGCGGCAAACAAAAGAAGATAAGACGGCGAGCGTTTCTGTTTCCCAACTCACCAGCTGATAGAAGGACACTTGCGGGCCTTCTTCATCAAACAGGTACCACCATGTGGCAGCGCTCACCGTTCCAAGACCCACATATCCTACAGGGAAAAGCAAGAGAGTCAAACACAGCAGCAATTATAAAGTTATCTCACAAAGTGCACAAGGATGATAAAACATCAAGCGCGGGCCCTCGGCTGCTGGCAGCTCAATGGCTCGGTCAGGGGAATGCAATCAGTGGGAGAATGGGGTTTGTACATTTTGGCCTGAGGGTGGAGCTAGAGGAAAGGTCATGAGGTCACCAAAATTTATAGGGTTAATTTCCTGGCGAGCATAAATGTGCTCCTCATCATGGCAATATGCCCAATAGATTCCGAGATATCAAATTTAACATTTTCGCCTAAGGATGTCGCTACAAGAAAGGCAACAGTAACACCAAAATTGATAACTTTTATTCCCTGGGAAGTAGGAATACATTCAGCAAATGACTTGGCAATTACAAGTCATAGGGTCACTAAAATTAAGAGGAATCTTCCTTTGGGAATTATGAATGCACTCACCAAATATCATGGCAATCCACTAATTACATTTTGGGATATCTTGTGTGCAAAGTTCACATTTTGGCCTCAGGGTGGTGCTAGATGAAAGGTCATGAGGTCACCAAAATTGACAGGGTTCATCCTGTGAGTGAATGAGCTCACTGAATTTCATGGTAATCTGGCAATAATTTCAAGATATGTTGCCTTGTAGTAAAGTGTTGAATGGACAGATCAACCAATATGGCCATCCTTAGGCCCTGCTTGCCAGCGAGGTAAAATACATAAATAAATAAAAAATGCATTAGGTCAAAAGGTAGCAAACCTTGTCTTAAAGCTGCATGTACAACTTCAAATCTACTATGAAGAGATAAAGTTAGAAAAGGAAAAGACTTAAAAATCAGATTGTTTCTGTAAGTGCCCATTAACTAGACATGCCAATCATTAGCTAAACTTGGTTTTGGCAAACCAGAGAGTCCTCCGGTTCATCTATCAATGATATACACCTCCAATGGCGAGGTATCTGAAGAACAGCCAGCCAGAGATGAGAGGCTCTTTGGGGTTGCGGGGAGGCTTGTCCATAATGTCCAGGTCTGGGGGGTTGAAGCCCAGGGCGGTGGCAGGCAGGCCATCGGTCACCAGATTAACCCACAACAGCTGGACTGGAATCAAAGCCTCAGGGAGACCCAGGATGGCTGTCAGGAAGATACTGCACACAGACAGAGAGAGCACACAGACATCAGGTGACGACATCAGGCTGAGAGTGAGACGTACAGTGGTGTGTGTGTGAGAGTGCGCGGATCAATCCATCAGTGTGCGTCTGTTTCCTCACCAGACGACCTCGCCCACATTAGAGGAGATGAGGTATCTGATGAACTGCTTCATGTTGTTATAGATGGCTCTGCCCTCCTCCACAGCAGCCACTATGGTAGAGAAGTTGTCATCGGAAAGCACCATTTCAGATGCCGACTTGGCCACCGCTGTGCCAGAGCCCATGGCAATGCCGATCTCTGCCTTCTTCAGGGCTGGAGCGTCGTTCACACCATCTCCAGTCTGGGGGGGGAGAAGAGTTTACTCATCTATGAACTCATTATTGTATTGGGACATTTCACTTACTGTCTTGTCATCATTTTGAATGCCTGCTTGTGTGTAAATTAGGGCTACTTTAGGTGAACTAGCCTAAATCCACCCCAAACACAAGCTATTCTTATCGGTCTGACTTTGGCCAAGGTTAATCGACCTGAACCACATCCAAAGGCTGTGAGTTCAGCAAACAACTTTTTTTTTTGGCTTGTTAGCTTTTGGTTGTGTGCAGCATGCTAAATGGCACATTGTTTGCAGGTATCATCAGGCTGCTCTGGCTTTTGTTTGTAGTATGGCTGTTGGTACATTCATTCAACAAATAAACAAGTGTGAATGCAATAATTTTTGGCCACTTAATGGACATATTCATATTGGTTCATATTGCTGTTCAAATCAGGATCTTATACCTTTTTTTTTAAATTAAATATTACATTGTTGAACTGCTGACTGCACCATTTTCAGCTAGCAGTAGCAACTATCCTATCAGCTTTATGATACAATCAACAGTACATTTAGAAATTGAATAATATTGGCAACTAGTAATAAGTGTAGGAACAGGTTAGATGAAGCCACTTTAGCTAAATTTGGTGTTGAAGTGTTTTGGGAAGCTAAAAATCACTGTTGAGTCTTCTAAAGGTGTTATGGCCTAATTCAACAAAACACCTGTGATGGGTGCAGACCACTTGATAATCCTAGTATCATACTCATCCCTGTAAACCACACTCACACACTCATCCTTGTAACATTACATCAGGTGGCTGGTGAATGGAGCAGCCTGTCCACTGGTCCTGTAGATTTATGACAGTATAGCCTAATGTTCTCTACAGCCACCACCTGGGGGGTCAGTATATCACTTTACTGATGTCTGAACTGGGCTTCTGTATGAAAGCTCAACTTTGAGAGTGGCACAAAGGACTGGACCATCAAACCCTGGGTATTGATCGATTGTAGGGCTATGACATTAACAGTAAACAGGAGGAAATTTTATGGACACTGGGCCAGTACCACAAGGGCTCATTTTCGGGAATAGGTTCATATTTTTCATAATTCAAAATTCACCAGTACTGTGAATGAATCTCTTTTGAGTAGAGAAGCTCAAACAAACTTTTTAAGGGCGCACAAAGAGTCTTTGGGCTACTTCAACAGGGAGTTAGTCATGCTTAAAATATTGATTAAAATGTTCAATATCATAAGAAGAACACACATTACATTTTGGGTGAGATTATTATATCAAGAGAGACAAGTCCAACCATCTGACAAAGACTGAAAACTGTAATCTTGCTATACAAATCCTCATTACCATTTTAGATCAGAACAGGATTAAGCTAAATCTGGGCAAGTGAGACGTTTATCTCTCATGGCAGGACCTAAAGCAGCTTTGTGCTGCGGTGAATGGGGATTCAGTCTGACAGGCAAATGGTAATATTGTTGTCTCTTTCTCTGCCTTCTTTCCTCCCCATCAACCCCTCTTCTGAGACATGTGTCAGATAGGAAGCAGCAGAGCGGGCCACAGATGACAGCTCTGATAGCAGTGTCTGAGGGAGCAGCCTCATAGAGACCTGAAACATGTCACGGCTCACTGGCTGCTTTTGATGCATTTTCATTCTGAGAAAGTCATTCACATCATGCACAGCTGTAGGAAGGAGGAGAATGCGCATTTTGCCTTTGAATAGGCATAAATATTGGAAGAGGGAAGCATATAATGTGTAACACTTATATGAAGTGCAGGGAGAAATGGTGAATTGGGAGGGTGGGTGGTAGAAGAGGAAGAAGTTACTTAAAGAGGCCATGGGAATAACAAGACATTCAATCTGTCTCCTCACCATGGCAGTGATCTCATCAAATGACTGCAGGTATCCCACGATTTTCGACTTGTGAGCCGGCTCAACGCGGGCGAAGCATCGTGCCCTTTTGACGGCCTCTCTCTGACCCTCTGGTGGCAGGTCATCGAACTCGCGGCCTGTGTAGGCCTTCCCTGTCACATCCTCATCCTCGGTGAAGATGCCGATGCGTCGGCAGATGGCCACCGCCGTGCCCTTGTTGTCTCCGGTGATCATGATGACGCGAATACCTGCCTCGCTGCACAGTTTCATGGAGCCAACCACCTCCTTCCTGGGCGGGTCCAGCATGCCCACACAGCCAACAAATGTGAGACCCATCTGAATGGAGAGAGAGCCAGGAGGAGGAGAAGAGCGATTAGGTCAACACAGGGTTGAATCTGAAAACCTTAGTTCCTGTTTTCTCCCATTACTCTAGGTTCAAGTAGCAAACTGCAAGACCTGCTTTTGGGGATTTTAGTTGTGCCTTTAGCGCTTATCACTTTTTTCAGTCTAGTTTCTGTTTTGCACCTATAAGAAACCACCTGGCAATCAAACAGTGTCTCCACGTCATTTCTCTTGGATTTTCTACTGATCAAGTTTGACTCTCTGGGAGTGGAGCTCTTCTCTTTATTCAACTGTGGTGACTACCACTGCTCATGCTATCTAACTGGGTTCTTCTGTGTATTCCTAATAAACTGAGATAAAACACATCATGTCCTTGGTACAAAAGGATTTTTCCTGGTGAAGACGTACAAGACACCAGGTTACAACAACAGCAAATGTATAAGCTTTTACAAACTGGATATAGGTTCAGTTAACATCAGTTAACATGAAAATTTGCAGACTTCAGAGGCGCAATTGTAACATTCACCTCCTGGAATAATATTAATTCCTTAGTTGTATATAAGACTTTGTTGAACAAATATAATTCTGCAGATTCCAGATAGTTTCATGGTCTTCTACCTCATACTCTGCAAACTTGCTGGAGTTCTCCAAGTCCATGTCCTCTTGGCGTGGCGGGGTGTCCCGGGTGGCCAGGGCCAGGCAGCGCAGGGTGTCCCTTCCTGTCCCCCAGTCCCTGATCTTGGCCATCAGCTGCTCTCGCAACGGCATGGTCAGCATCACCTTCCCTGTTCCCAACCGCAGGTACTGGCATCGCTCAATCACACTCTCTGGAGCACCCTGAGGGGAGAGAGCAAATGTCAAAAGACTGATAGAACAAAATAAAACAACAAAAATGTAGGTGGAAGTGCCTGGACGTGCTGTCATGAATGACAGCTGGGTATTTCCCAGAAACGATCTAAATCCTCAGTTACCCCTTGAGACTGCTTGCAAATCTGATTTAGTGGTTTGGCCAACCAGTGGGGGACTGTACTAAGTATGGCTGCCCCAAGTAATGGGATCAATCAGAAATCCTAATATACCCACAATACAAAGCGTCTAACCCCTCCTCTTTTTCTTTTTGATTAACATTTGTGATAACATTATCATGTTTAGAAACTGAACGTTTGGCCTGATCGTGGCACTAGAGGAAAGCTCATGGGGTCACCAAAATTAGTGGGGTTCCTACTCTAGGGTTCATGAATGTGCACAGCAAATTTGAAAAGATTCAAATAAAAGGCATTTGAATTAGTCAGTCAGGGTCTGCAGCAGCAGTCTGGGCAAATCCATAATATCCCCAACCTGTTGTCAAGGGGATCTAACTAAAGGCTCCGAGCACAGAATGGGCCACCTCAGTACTTATGGATGCATCAATACTCCTATTTATATTTACTTTTCAGTTTGAGCATTTTTCATTTTTTTCTTTGACAATTGCACTCTTCCTGACTAGCGGCAAAGTTACACACTTTGGCAAATTTAGGCATTAACAGCATCTAAATAGTAGGATTGCTTAGTTCAGTCTGCTGGACTGGTCTACCAATTTTGGCACAAATGGGACAAAAATGCAAAAAGCTGTTTTGACTAAAATACAAAATGGTGGAGAATCAAGATGGCTGACATGGGTGTTCCCAATGGCAGTTGTAGATCTAGGATGCCATATGTGTGTACAAAGTTTGACACCAACTGGACGTGCAATGCGAGAGCTACAGACTCAAATGCAAATGTGCGTTGTATAGCACCACCATCTGGCCAGTATGTGCAAGCAGCCTTGACTGAGAAGTGAGAAGCAACAGGAGCCCGCCTGAAAAATATGATTCCAGCATCTATGGTGCTTGTACTCCTCATACTGGTACTAGTGCTAACATGCAAGTGAAATCGAGTACATCTGTGTGTTTAATTATTGTTGTACCATTCATTCATACCTTAATGAACATCTTGCTCTGAGAGCCGGGCTTGGTGGGGGTGCAGTAGACAGACATGGACTTGCGATCACGAGAGAACTCCAGAGTGAACTCCTTCTTCATCAACTGCCTGATCACCTGATGGATGAGAGAGAGGGAGAAAAGAGTAGGGATGATATAAAGAAGAAAGAGAAAAAAAACAAAAACAAAGAGGAAGATGAAGAGTGCCAGCCAGCCTAAGTAGCTTCATTTGTGTGTAGCTGTCAGGCTGGAGAATGTTGTGTGACTGAGAGGTCTGGCTGAGCCTCTGACAGCTGAAGGATGGTACTTTAGACCAGCCACTCAACCATCTTGTCTGCATGTCTGGCCGCTGCCAGCCAGCCAGAGGCAGCACTCACTCTGTGCCAGACAAAACCCACTGTGTTTGACAACACTTGTGAACCTTGCCAAGGACAGTCAACTCATGGTACACAGAGAAATACAATGAAAAAACACAGGGGCAGACCAAAGTAAATGCCCCGATACTCGTATTACTTGCTGAGCTCTCTATGAACACAGCTGTGTTAAGACAATAATCAGTCTAAAAGGTCTGCTGAGATGAAATACTTCTTTAATCACCAAAGCCAGGTAAGTGTGAATTTTACTGAGGATGAAGTCATCTAAATGAGTACATCTGTATTCCTCACGTTACTACGGTGTCAAGTCTTTTTCTACCAGTAGGGGTCCTTCTAGTTCAGAGCCAAATCCTGTTGTTGATCCCAGTGCACACTGGCTGAAAGGTTAATGCTCTCTGCCAGGCCGGACGGCTGTGATGAACACACACCCTGTCAAGGGACTTCATACATCTGATGGATGTCCTGAAATCTGTCAATATGGCAAAACTCTCCTCTCTATCAAAAAGGGTGAGCATTGGGAGTGCAAAATTACTTTCTCTCTCTTCTGTTCTCTAGCTGTGAAAGCCCAGCAGAGATCAGAAAAGTTAAGGTAAGCTCTTTGTAAACTCAGCCTTGTAGTTTCTTTTCTTTCCCGAGGATTTGCTGAGTATACATGTCCTTTTAAGGCAATGTCCTGCTTCACATTCATACAGTTATTCATGTTCACACCTCCGAGCTGTCCAGCAGAACTGATCTACTGTTTTCCACTGAGCAGCTCCACTGGAGCAACTGGGGGTTGAGTACCTTGCTTAAGGGCACCTTAATGCCAATTAAGGACGGGGAGAGCATTACTCATTCTTTGCCCCCACACATGTTTTCTCAGCCAGTCCAGGGATTCAAACCAGCAAATTTCCATTCAGACATCTGCTTCTCTAACCTTCAGAATTCTGCTACTACATGACTAATCTCATCTAAGACCTCCAGGGGTTTGTCTGACAAGGTTTTTTCTTTTTCTCCCTAGAAGCGAGACCAATGAGGATTTGAATGACCTTCATCTAAAGTCGAGTAAAATACTTGGAACCAGAGGTGACTGACTTGAACACAGTGAATGAAAGTATTCTTATCACTAAAACACAGCCATCAGTTCGTGACAGCATATCGCGGAGCTTTGCATTGGCAAAATTGGCATTTCCGTCGGGCACACAGTTTTTTTTTTCTTCATCACCTGCACCTGTTTGGTATTTTGGTGACTTGCTGTGATCTTGATTGCACCTAAGTGGGAGTAGAGGTGCAGTAGGGGGTGTGTCAGTAACGATTAAGCAGCGCATTAAAATTTAAGGTGTCAGTGACTACCAGGATTTCATCTTGTGCTGCCCGCCTGCTCAGATCCGGTCAAAAGCAAATGGCTTATGGCGCAACTGTGTTCTGTTCTGTTGTGGTTTTACCAAGCAGTGAACAGATCATTCTCAAAAGCTTATCCATCCTTTTTGTGGACGGTATATTGGCCAATTTGACTTGGATATACATCCCTCAAGCAAGAAAAAATAAGGTGCAACATTTTTTTCCATTTATTCTAACTACACACATGTGACTTGTGTGAATGATTTTCCTTCCAACACTGAACTGTCAGAATGTGCCAAGATATGTGGAGTGAGGATTTTGGATGTGGCAGCGTCCTCCACAGATGTCAAGGACTGGCTGCTGCAGACCCCCCGCCCCCCATAGCCAATATGTCCCTTTGGTGTCCAGCCAACTTCTTTTTGGCTCTTCACCTAATATCACTGAATAATGTCCTAAATTAGGCAGTAGTTCTTTTACAACCAACGCAACATGGTAACAAAACATGGTATCTGCTAGTTAATTTGAGGTGCAGTATATTCGCTTGGGGTAATTCTGCACGTCTCAAACAAGGACATAAGTTCCCTCTCGGGAGAGGCTGTTGTGGCAAATCTGCTCTGGACTGTTAACAGAAAATATTTTTCAAGGGTAGGACAAGAGATGATTTGACTGTCTACTACGCCTACTGATAATGCAGTCCTCCTAAACCCACTCAGTTTCCAACTTCGCTGCAGGTGCACGGTGTACCTCAGACCGTGGGATTACCAAATATCAGACACCATGCCCCGTGCACCCACACCATGTGTCGATGATTTCTCTTTGCACCACTAGTTCATGAAAATTGAGCACTTACTGTCTTACTGGTCAACTATTCTCATATAGATCTGACAAACTGCAGCAAATGAAAAAGTAAAAAGTGTACTTTGAGTAAGGGCCACTAAAATCTTTTCCTATTAGTGATTTATTACATTCAAAATATTCCTTGAGATGGGTCAGGTGGTGCCAGAGTGGCTTAATGGTTGGAGATTTTATCTCATAACCACAGAATCACAGGTTAAGTGCCTGTACCCACTGATCTATGTCCATCAACAGCCCTATGTCACGACAATGAACCCCTATCTGTTAACTTTAGATAAGAGTATCAGGTAAGCAATGAAAACGTTATACTGTTAAATGTCATCATGCACAAATATGCATATACAGGGGTGCATACTGTAGGGCAAAAAGGGTTTTTGCACATTTGCACATTACCACTAAGTCATTATATAGATCCTTGTTCAGTGCACAGCCAGGTATTGTTACAGCATGGTATAATAAGTAGTAATTGCCAGTTTCATTTGCATGTTCACACTAAGAAGAGCAAAGCCTATAGTGTATTTCATGTCAGTTCCCAGAGTAAAAATAGTGTTCACTCAAGATGAATGACATCCATACAGACTGAAATGGACTTGGTTCAAACACCTCATACAGAACCGAATGCCAATCAATACGACAGATCTCACCTGAGGATCACACTCTCACACAGCACTACATGCAGCTTACCGAGTTGCAGGCGCCAGCACGCTCCACCTTGCTGAGTCCAGACAGGTCTGTCTTGAAGACATTCATCTTCTCCACCAGGGTGGTGAGAGCCGTCTCTGTGGCTTCACCCACCTTCTCATACACCCCCTTGGCCTGGGAGAGAGCGGAGACCGAAATTACCTTGAAATGTGCCGTTAAACTGTCACATCACAGTACAGTAAAAAGAAAATAGGAGTACAAAAGTGACCACAAGAGATTCAGGGAGATTCAGTACTTGGGATTTCAACAGCTACAGTTTTTATAGAGGCACTGCCACACAGTTCACTGTGACCGCCATGAGGAAGTCTGAATGGTGATGAAGCCAAAGCCCAAGTTATAACACATCATTAAATTGATACCCATTTATAACCATATATTTTAAATGAAATCTGAGTGAAAACAATATGAAACACATCCTCCATCCCCATTGTTAAATGTGAAGAAAACCGCTCACTGAGGGTTGAAAATGACAAGGCTCCTGAAAGGTGAGAAATCACATTAACAGCAAACATGCTGTGAGCAAAACTGTGGGTCACTCTCCTCTACCTCCACCAACTTTCTCAGGATTGAGTCATGCTCCAGGAGAGCTTTCAAAAGCGTGCCCTTGCCAGCTGAGATGAAGAATAGGTGGGATGAAGCAGTAATGGTGTACCACACATTATCTGCTTGTGTGACCAAGCACATAAGGCAATATAACACCTTACTCCTCGGAGTACAATAGCTGCTCTGCCTCTCTCTCCTGGTTTAGCGATTATCTCACACTTTGGTTCCTTCTTTTTTTTGGCTGTTCGCCATAATATTTATCCAAGACGGTTCAGAATTGGTGGAAAAACGACTATTTATGAGAATATATTATGCAGCTCAGTTAGCCTGAATGTATATATGGTAGTGAAGAACTGCCGTATCCCTGATCTCTCTCTTCAGCATGGTTACCATGATACCATGGTGATGACAACGAGGTGAGAACAGGAATCCAAACCAGAGAAAAAGATTATACATCAGAGTAAAATTAACTCAGGGCAGACATCGTGTGTTGTGTATACATGTGTATTCCAGTGTCACTTTTTAAGGAGTATTTTGATGGCTATACTGTTGCTGTAAATGCATGATGAGTCTATTTTACATAGCAACCACTGACTAATTGTAGGTTGCTACTCCTCCAAATTAATGATGACGTCAGGTGTAGAAGAGGCAGCAAATGTGCTGCTAATCCTCCATCACACTTCTATAGTAATGTGTGTGTATGTGTGTGTGTATGTGTGTTAATGACCTCATTGTAGTCAAGTGAAGAGTCATTGCACATGGAACACACAGTCGCCAACTCCAAAAGTCCATCATAGTCTCCACACTGAATTGGCTTGTCTCCTTTCAGTCTAAAAGAAACACAAACACCCAACCATCACACACACACACACACACACACACACACCGTCACTCAACACAGCAAAACACAAGGGAAAACGCTTCACACTTCACTACACAGTATCATCATCAATATTTATGAGTAGGGAAGTCATTCAGTTGTTTCGCATTCCCAAGTTGACTGAATAACAGAGGTTGTACAGTAGAAAGTAGCTGTGTTTGTGCGTGCGCATGCGTTGTTCCTGACAAGCAGCGCTGATTACATGACAACCATGGATCCTTTCCCAGCAGAGACTAACCGTTGCTAGCGAAGCTCCCACACAATAACCCACACTCGACTGTTATGAAATCCACAGGTTCATGCAGAGTCACAATGCTCTGCTCGACATACGGCAAAACAATCGACACGCATACACAACAAACAGAGCAATATTCACAGTGTATACAGCCACCTTGCATTTCTTCAGGAGTGCATATTCACCTATATGGTCTCTGACAGTGCAGACACCAAACAAATAGACTACCACAAACCTGGCAAGACTGTTGCCTCATCTACCGTCTGCTCTGTTTTTTCTGTCCTATTTCATTCTGCAATATAGCACTTCTTTATTGTGATTATGGGTTTGATGGAAGTGCAGTAGGGACGAGGTGCAGCTGAGCCTCCTTAATCACAGTAAAGCCCATTCTTAAGGGTCTTGTGGCTTTTACAGTGGTTGCAGCAGCACGCATGGCCTGATTTTTTTTCCTTTATGCAATATACATACATAAGAAGTAAGTTAAAAACATGCAAGATCACTAACTCACTCACTGGTTACCACAAGAATTAGCATAGCAACCAGCATAACAAACCACAAGACAAAAAGATAGAATGAAAGCCAAAGACAATTACCATACATTTCTAAAATAAGAACGGCATTAAAGGATGAAATAATGTGGCGTTAAGTTGTGTAAACTTGATTCCTTTATTAAGTGTTAAGTGATAAATCCCGCAACAGCTGAGGCACTCACACTTGTCCTTCAGGGGCGTATGTGGAGCCCGTTATGGAGAACTCATGCAGGGTGCAGTTTGAATCCTCCACCTTGTCTGCAATGAACATCTGGAGAGGGAAAAAAAGACAAAAAGAGACAAAGACAGCATGAGGAGAAACATTTAAAGTCTAATGTGTTTGACATGATGAAGTAAAATATTGGACTTTTGGACCCACAGTGCACATTTGGCTACACAACACTTGGATTATGGTGCACAAGCTGTTGGGAGAAATTTGATGGACAATTTTTTCTTCTTTTTTTTGGAAGCTGCAAAATGATGGATCTGCTAACTTCAGTAGTTTGGAAGATGGCTGAGGTGGAACTATGGGGGCGAACTCGCTGTGTTTGGTGGCTCTTCAAGCTTCAGCAGAGTTTAGATTGACGTGGAGGCCATTTTGGGGTGAACTACTCCTTTAACC
>OMKZ01007957.1:4250-15383 GCA_900302535.1 Neoniphon sammara | reverse complement strand
CCGCACACGCCTGCAGAGCGGGTGACGGTCAAGCCCTTGGGTGACAGGTCGGTGGTGGACATCCCCTTGGCTGTTTCCCCTCGCCGGACCAAATCTCAGCTGCTCAAGGTAAAAAAAAATATGTGACATGAGCAATACCGGCTTCTCAACAATCTACTGCTCAGCTATCCATCAAAACAATTTCAGGTCATGCATTTATGGTTTTAAAGCTGCAAAGGTAACCTCACATGTTTGAGGCTCCAAATGACAGAGGTAAAGAGTCGAAAAATTGGAAGGTTAGTACCCAGAAATCATGAAATGTGATGCAAGTAAAACTACAAAGTGCACCCTCATGTTTACCAACCCAGATGATCTGTGAAGCTGTATATCAAAGGATACCACGGGGACTAGAGGGGTACAAGATCTAACATTGGTGACTCCAGCATTCTCTTGATGTGGCGCCCGCTTGTTCGCTCTGCAGGAGACATTTTGTCTTTTGCTCATTAGTCTCAGTTTGTTACCTCCTGTAGGTGAAGTGTCTGACCTCAGAAAATGATTTGGCAAATAGGGATAACTACAAGGTCTCAGTTAGGAGGAATGGGATGCTCTTCTCTGTCGCAGCCCCACCTTTTGAATTAAGCAGATCTAGCGTGTATTTTCACATTAAAATATTGCAGTTTTACTTCATTTTCATTTTGTTGATGAGCCTGGGCATCTTATACATCGTTTAAGCTTTAGCTGACTGACAAATATTCCTGTGTAATACTGAAATAGCAGGAGCTGCAATTTCTTGATAAGGGTAAAATATGACAGAATACCAATATAAATGAAGCTTGTGGCGCTACAGAGATACCCGGGCATACAAATCATATTCTCCAGACGCAAGGAAACATGTTTGCTTGGTACAAAAATCACATCATCATCATTTTAATCGTTTTTTTTTCAGTGAAAATGAAATTATGATGCCACAATGATCATTCCAACTAAAATCGTAACTCATCCTGCATTTGCAACATATGTCAAAATCATTTCAGTAGGATGGATTTTTTTGCCATATCATTCAGCCCTATGTTTAAACATGGAAGGTAGTGTAAGGTAGTGGTGGGCGTTCTTTTTTTTTTTCCCCAAACAAGACAGGAGAAAATGTAACCAGTGCACCACCAATACCTATTAGTCAAGATCCAAAGGCACATTTCTGATTTCTGATTTCTGTTGCCAGTGTATTCTGTTGCTCAGGTTGTTTACCACAACAACATTAATTCACTCTGGCCTCTTATTTGTGTTCTTCCCAGGCTTGGAGCATTAACACTTTTTTTCCCTTAAATGTCAAATAGTACAGTTTCTCATCCAGAACAAGTGTCAGTCATCCTGACACATTTGGGCGGATGTTGGAACTGTGCTCTAGTGAACAGAATAATTGTTTTAGTGCCTTGGGGTACAAAAGCCGACAGCCTCAAGGCAACTGGTGTGTTGAATGAGATCAACTGTATAACCAATCTAAAAAAAAAAAAAAAAAAAAAAAAAAAAATTAAATATGGTGCCAGGGTTTGGTAGTAGAGGCATTTCAATATTGACAAAGAATAATATTGCATTCTGCTTTTGCAGGATATTGCGAAAGTGATATGAATTCCAATAAATTACTTTTCTTCAATTTTTGCCAGAGCTCAAAAATGTTATTAAAAAGTGAGTTTGGGTGGTGATAAGTTGCTAATGTTAAGGATTTGCTGACAAGAAATATGGCCAATATTGTATCAAAGGGATTCTGCACAGCATAAGAAAATTTTCGTTAGGAGGCTATATGAAATATATCATCTTTTGAGACAAAAACTGTAGCCTCATGTGATTTTGAAATTGCTCTAGACATATTGTGGTTTCAGTATTTTGTTTTATTATAGAGCCCTGGCATCACAAAGCTCAGTGCTATCTTAGTAGTAAGTAGCTGCACACTGTGACTTTATTTAAATGAAATGGCCATAAACCATGTTTTACAACCGTAATTTTCTGTGATATGTATTTTAATAATTATGCAGCTCTAAATGATGCATGTAAATTTGTTGTCTGCAGGCTGCTACCATAGAGAGGCGATCAATGCCTCCATCTGGTTATATCACACACACAGTCAGCGCACCCAGCCTTCACGGCAAAACGGTAAGTCTTACTCATACTGTTAAGACGGACCACTTTCTTCAGTGTTTCACTAGCATAAACATTTTAAACACCTACACTGCTGCTGTGATAGCTTGTGTGTAAAACACTGCATTCAGGTTTTTCTCTCACTGTGTGGATCTTGGATGAGAAGCCTTGGGGTTTGACGAGACTTTGGGGTTATGAAGCCTCTTAGTATTGGGGAGTGATACTTCATTCCCTCTTTCACTCCTCTTCCTGAGCACACTGATGTGTCCCTCAACAATGCATTCACACTGCCAGCAACCCATGAAACCAGGTGCTGAAAGTGCTTTCATTTTGTACTACCAGTGAACTGTAAACTAATATTGACCACAGTACACCTCAACAGTTCATGACAGCACAGAAAACATGGCTGCAGCTGAACTTGTGTGTGACATTTCTTATTAGTAGCACATGATGTTATATTTGATATTTCTCGTCTTTTGTTTCAACATCAATACTACAAAAATTTGCATTATGCTAGTTCACATTGTCCATCAAAAGAGCAGCACAGCAGGATGGTTGCTAGCAGTGTGAGCGCTCAAGTTCTCATTTGAAACAGAAGAAATTTCAGTGAAGACCCAGTGGTCAGGGTTGATGTCATTGTCAATGTCCTGTGATGCCTCACAGCCCGAGGAGCTCACCCTGCTCCTCATTCAGCTGCGCCGGCATCAGGCCAAGATGGCCTCCGTGCGTCACCACACGTTAGCCCAGCTCCAGCGGCTCAACGGCCCCAAACAACCCTACCACCACAGCCACTTCCTCAACACAACCACCAACCCCCTCCTCACCTCCGGCCCCGCCACTATGTCCCACTTCGGACATGCAGGTCTCTCGGCTCCTATGGGCCCCTGCAGCACCCAGGTGGGGGTCCCCGCAGCATGCCGGCCTGCCCCTCACTTCACCAGGAGTTGCTAGAGGTTGCATCTAAATAGAGCTGCTAAAATCAGATCTTATAATTTACTTGGTAGTGTATTTGTGCTATACTTAGAGCTCATATAAACTCTGCCGCCATATTCCATTTAGTTTCTCTTTTTGTTTATTTATTTTTGTTACTTAACTAGTCTAGTCCGGTGAATTTGGTAACACTTATGATATTTGTGGAATGTGAAATGTTTAGGTGATGAGGTGTGGTGATAGAATAGATAGAATAGATAAAATAGATAGAATAGGTAATAGAAAGGTAAATTGAAGTTACATTTGAAAGCGGCTTTATATTTATTTAATTTTAAAATAACTTATAAGTTTTTTTAAGTTTGCCTTAACATGTATATGGTCAATAATATTTCTTATTATTAAAAGAATAAGCTATAAAATTATTCTCTTGTTAAATTTTAGGAGAAGAATTGGTCTCACTGGCAGATTAGGTGAAATAATACTGTTTTCCACTGATTGTCTGATAGAACATGAGTGTTTTCATGATGAGCACATTCAAAGAGCTCTCTGTTGTTTTTCAGAGCCAACCTGATTCACACTCACCCAGTTACACATATTCCCTAGTTGGGGTGGCAGCTCAGCTTCAGGGAAGGGTTGTAGGCAAATCCTTTGCTCAAGGGCACTTCAATAGTAAGAGGGAAGGGAGTTTCAGCTAGAAATTTGACACGGCAACCTACTGGTTGCAAGTCCGCTTTTCTAACCTCTAAGCTTCTGCTGCACCAGTTAATGACAATAGTAACCACCAATGATGATGATGATGATGATGATGATGATGATGATAATAATAATGACAATAATAATAATAATGATAATAATGATAATAATGATAATAATAATTTATTGTAATTGGTGACTTGTATTACCAATTAATAATCATTAAATTCCTGGGCTGTAACTTTTAATTGGAAGCCAAGATGTTCTTACATCTTGGGTTCACACCATCAGGGTATTCATTTTTTTCATTTTGAAAATAGTGGAATCAGGTTTACATTGCCTTTAAATTAGGAAAAGCTAAAATTTCCTGTCAATTTGTCTTACTCAATGAAGGTTTCATGATGTGGCAGTTTTACATGTAAAAAAAGAGTCTGCCCTTTTCTCCAGCATTGCTCTCTTTAGAGATGCCCTTAAAACAGACCTGTCAATCCCAGTTCCTCCAGTGGAGCTTCACAGTGGCAAACATTAGAAGCTGTTGTTGCAATTAATAGTTGCCAGGTGTGAATATGTGTAATTGTGTAAATGTGAAGTAGGGCAGTGTTAAAAAAGAACCCTTACCAAGATAAATAAAGATTAAGAAACATACAAAGCTTACCTTGTACCTTATACCTGGTTACAGTATTACAGTGGTAACCTCTACCAAAACCTCTCCTGTGTTTTAGTCGTGTGAATTTGGGCATGGCTGATCTGTGAGCACTGGCCCGGCTGCCATTCATAGACCCATCCGCCTCTTTTTCATGTCTTATTCTTGGCTGGTCGGTTTCCATATTGTGCTTCTAGTGACTCTGTCCATAGCATGCTGTGCTGCTAACTAGTTAGCATCAGCGAGGCCATCCCATGCTTTGGCTAACCGGCTGGCTGCGGATGCGTTGTTCAGTTTGTCGGTGACTGGTCCTTTAACGTGTCAGTCTCTCATTTTGGGCCACACTGGAAGTTGGTTTTTAGTTGGGTGATGTGAGCTGGAATTAAAGCTGATGTGAACCCAGTTTGAATGAGGTGGGTGATGGGAGGGGGAAGTAGAGGAAGACTGAGCCTGATGCTTTTAATGAATCCAGTGACGTGCTGGCCTCTGTTTGGTGCAGAAAGGGAGACTAAACATTGCTACATCTGTCTCCAAACAGAAGTTATACAAATGCATTTTACTGTATGTTTGAGTGTGTATGTGTGTGCAAGCGTGTGTGTTGTGGTGCATGTTAGCATGCACACATAGGCATGCGGGCTCACAAGTCATACAAGAAAGCCTAACGCTATCCTACTTGACGAATAGTCAGTGAGGCTGCTGTAGCTTTAGACAACTCAGCCAAATTAACTATTCGGTGCTTGTTGACATCAATCAGTCATCTGCACTCACTTGTTTCTAACCCTTCTCACCTTGCAGGCTGATGACACCTACATGCAGCTGAAGAAGGACTTGGAGTATCTGGACCTAAAGGTGAGACAGAGAAATGGAGAGACTCTGTTTGCCCCCTCCTTTCTGTTTGTTTTTCTTCTCTCCTCCTCTAGTTCTTGTTTCCTGCTGTTCCTTCTCTGATTTGAAATGGCTCCAGGCAAGCATCTGTACTAATACACCTGGTGTTGCTTACTGACAGCCTGTTCTAACACCCTGTCCCATGTTGAGCTGTTGGACCACATTATAGGACAGTAGTGTGTCACGGATGCGGGGATGTACAGGCATCTTTGTGGGACAAAATATTCCCGGTGATTTACAGTAGATTGTTCCTTGACAACTCTGTAGCTGCTAACTCTTGCTCGGTTTTAGAGGCAGCCATTGTGCAACTCACAAAAGCAGCCGCCATTTTGTGACGGCGGCTCTGTGTCTCTGTGGTTTTGACTCCCAGATCAGAGCTCTAGAGCCCCTGATCCTCGCAGTTCACAGTTTACTACTGCACTGCACTGCTGGGCCTCTCAGGCCTCTAATGAACGTAAGCTCTGTGTGTATGTGTGCGTGTGTCTGTGCGTGTATATATGTAAAGGGATATATGCACATATACATATATCTGTGTTGTGTGTCTGCGTGTGTGTATGTGCGCATTTGTGCTTGTGCATGTTTGTACAGTATTTAGAGTAATGGTAGTGCATGAGTACATTGTTAGTGTGTGTATAAGTGGGTGCGTATGTGTGTGTGTGTGTGTGTGTTTACATATTTAGAGTGTCAAATGTCCATGCCTGTGTTGTAGATAGACCATCCCATTGCTTGTAGCACCATGTTCATGGCTTGACTATTGACTCCACATGACCTTTGACCTCCCTCCACCCCATGTGATGATGTGGATGCTGTTAAGTAGTGGGCATGGGATGGCTCGGCAGTGCATGTGTTGTGGCTGTGGCTGTGGCCCGGTGGTTGAAAAGCTAGCTGCTTCTACCATCGTCTCAGAAACACTGTACCTCCTTGACAATACCACAAGGCTCTACTGTGACCTGTTGTGGTTTCCCCAAGAAGCACATGTTCTCCTAAATTGAAAATTTTAGGCACGCAAGAAAGAAAGAAATGCTTTCTGTGAAATAAACTGACAATCCACATCCTTACTAAAAGGAACGGTTCACCCAAAATACAAAAATAAGATATTTCCCCACTTACCGCTAGTACAAGTTATCTATCCAGATTGTTTCTCTGCGATTTGGCAAGGTTTCCAGTCTGCCATGGTCTTCCCTGTCTCCCAGTGCAGTGGGGCTTGATGGGTATTGTTTTGTTGAGCTCAAACCGTCAAAAATGTATATGCGAAAAACTCAGCAGCAACAACTATTTTCAAAAATAATGACACCGAAGAACTGTATCTATCAGACTCAAACTTTTATTCCTTTGGGGTGGATAGACATAATCTGCAGGTGTTCTTCTGCAGGAAATAGTACCCAGCAAAACTCTTTTCCACCAAGGGCTGTGGAGTTTTTCACGTTCATTTCATTTTGAAATGAAAACAATACCCATCTGTCCCCTGTGTATTTGAATGAAGGGAGACAGGTAAGATCACAACAGACTGGAAACCTCACCAAATCACACACACAACTATCTGGAGAGATCAGTGGGGTTAAATGGGAAAATATCTTCTTATTATTTTTTATTTTGGATCAATTGAATGAATTGATTTTAAAAAGCGTATCCCAGCACCGTAGAACCCTGTCAGTACCCCCAGTAAAACACAACACAAGCACCTGGACTCAGGCAGTTCAGTGTGTCTTTCTAAATAATTTAGTATTTAATTTTTTTTTTGAAATACTGGGATTTTCTTCTAAGGAGGGGACACTTGGTAGTAACTTTGTCTTATGGATATGTGGAACTGTGATGTACAGGTCCTCTGAGTGTCCATAGTCATCGTAGTCTTCATGGCAAGAGCTGATTTTGTGTGCCAGAAGTCACTCGTATTGTCATGTATGTGAGGCTGTAGGAATGTGTCAGTGCCAGTCCAATGCAGCCTTGCGTTAGTTAGCAGTGGGTCTTTATGTTTCTGTATCTCCTTGTATATCAGCACCATAGGATTAGGATTCCTCATTGTTCCCCTTGACTGGCATCTGAAAATCTGCATGTTCCAACTTCCAGGTAGTTGGAAGTCAGACTCTGAAGGAATCAGGGAAACCCGTAAAGGTTGCAGAAAGTGATGTGGATGTAAGTACAAGCTGTCATATCATCTTAAAATATTTGTGCAGTTCCTAACAAACGTTTTGTCTTTTTCCTCTCCTTTTTCCCCAAAAATTATGAAATTCTAGATTTTAAGTGAGATATACTGACTACCACAAGTACCAAAAGTTTAATTAAAGCAAAAAAGAAAAGTGTGTGGATGTTTTAAGCCATTATTCTAAAGTTAAAGGGAGAAACGCCAATGCAGAGAGTGTTAATAGTCCGGTAAATCTTTCAATCTGATATACAAACATTTCCCTACAGCTTCCAAACAGCCCTTATTTCTCTTATGAAAGCATATCTCAGTGCAAGCTTCATACGCAACCGTGTTTAAACAATTTATGAGAGCGATGTCTCCGATGAATATTTGATGAGATCGAAGAACAACATTACCATGGAGACAACAACAAGATAAATAATTCACTTGATGGAATGGCAAAAGTAGCTTTCAGTGTAAAAAATTATATGGATAAACACTGTGTTCACATCAGGCTGTTTAGTCACAGCCTTATCACATGAGTGCTATTTTGTTTTTTTCTTTTTTTTTGTCTTTTTACCCTGGGAAGATGAATTGATCCAACCTTTGCCATGACGTCTGCTGAGTTTAATCGGGGATTATTTAATGAGGCTCAGAGCGTACCTGACGTTTTGACTGAAAGAGGCGTGAGGGTCGCACCCACTTTGCATAATGAGCTCACTCACAGTAATTATCTACTAATGAGACGGGGGAGTTGGGGGACGCTATTACATGTTCCAAACCTGCACAGATGCACTGTAACGTTCACACACACATACACACACACACATATATATACAAGCATTTGACATACACTGTTCCATTCATCCACACAAACAAGAGGAGTCATAAGGAAGTGAATGAGCCACTGATTTATCAGAGGGAAACTCACACTCCTGCTCTCTGAAAGCATCAGAGAGCGGGAGTGCCATCTGTGAAAGCTTCCAGCTGACGCCACAGCCGCGGTCCGCTCAGCTTTGTGTCTCCTCCTGCAGGTGAAGTTGAGTCGGTTGTGTGAGCAGGATAAGACGCTGAAGGAGCTTGAGGCCAGGATCAGCTCCCTGAAGGAAGACAAGGTACGCACCATTACTCCGCTGTTCTCACAGGCTCTGACTCAAACTCTCTGTATCTACTAACCAATCATTCCAGCAACCAGTCATTCTGTTACATCAGTGGGGAAGAATATTGGAAAAAGTGTAGAAATGTTACATGGCAAGGCCAGTTTTATGCAGTCCACCCTGGACAAATCTTAATGAATGCCAGAAGCACGTTCAAAAGCACAAATTTGCACATTAGATGAGTCTATGCCAATCGACTGCAAAGTCTCAAGGCACCAGACTTCAAACAAGAGTTGACAAGTCATTGAAGTCTTGTAGGTCGGCCTCACGGGACTTGAGCCAGCAAGATGCAAAGCAAAATGGGTCATTAGTGTAGACGTTTGTGCATAAGCAATGATGACAAAGGCAATAATGGATCAACTGGGTGCAATTTTTGTTTTTACATGCATATGTGCAAAGGAAAAGAGGATGAGGACTAGGATTTGGTTACATAGGCTGGGTTAATGCAGCCAATTCTACAGAGAGAGCTGGGGGGGTGAGAAAGTTTACATAATAAAAGTTATATCCACCATGTTTCCAATTATGTAGCTTCATACTCGTCCTCTTTTTGGAATCTTTTCTGGAAAAGATAAAAAATAAACAGACTTACGACACACGTGTTGTGTGAGGCTCAGGCTGATTGTAGCTACTAAAATTACAAGAGTAACAACAGAATTATCGAATATGTTTGAAAATGATCCAGACGTCTCAGATTGTCTTTGATTTATCCCTTAGGACAAATTATGTGTTCTGGATATAATGTTAATGATAATAATAGGGACATCTGTGGCACTTTTCTAAAAGTGCTTCATGATCAAGAAAAGCATGTTTTTTGAAATGTGTCTTAAAGGAAATATCCAACCTAAAATACTTCAACAGATACTATTATCTACTTTACAATTCTGGGTCCATTTTGTAGCCTGATGACATATTCTTTTATTTATTCATATAATAAAGGGAGAAATAAATTGCAGGAGAGACAGAGATACCATTTTTTTTTCACCAACAGTTGCCTCAACAAGACATGCTGTGTTTTGAGCATGGGCCAGACCTCTCACTCCCTCTCAGCTGCAAACATCTCTCTTTGCTACCACAAACACTATCGCTCTCTAGACTCACACATAAAACCCATGTGAGCATTATAGCAGAGCCCTGAACAGGAGGCTGCTCTGAGTTGCTGTTGCTTCTGTTGACCTGTGCCCTCTGACCCCCTACAGGACAAGCTGGAGAGCGTGCTGGACGTGTCCCACCAGCAGATGGAGCAGTACCAGGAGCAGCCGGCCCATGCCCAGAAGATCGCATATCAACAGAGGCTGCTGCAGGAAGACCTGGTCACCATCAGAGCCCAGATCTCCCGCCTGTCCACGGTAAGTGTGTGTGTGTGCATGCGTGCGTGTGTGCATGCGTGATTGTGTTTATGTTTGCATGCACATGGAGTAACTTTTTGATGGGGACTCCTTTTACTTTTTCTGTATTTGACCTGCAAACTATGTACTCTATTGTGTGTGTGTGTGTGTGTGTGCCATGTAGGAGATGGCCCAAGCCTGGGAGGAGTACAGCAGTCTGGAGAGCTCAGTGGAGCAGCTGAGGACAGCGCTGCAGGCACACATGAACCACAGCGCCACCCCTCAGGTAAGAGCTGGTACTGCAGCTTGGACTGAGTTCACCTCCTAACTTACAGTTCAGCTTTGGTTTTTCAGTGGGTGAATCCAGAGTTTGTCATATGCTGAGCTGTCTGTAGTGCTGCTGCCTTTAGATTGGTCCTGGAAGCTACCAGGCGACACAGAAAGTGAGATAGCGTGGAATTTGGAGGGGAAAAAAATTCCTATCTTTATCCACTCTTCATACTAATGTGCTCCTGTCTGAAATGAAAAATAAAATAAATATATAACAATATCTTTCTCTTTATCTGTTATTTCCCTAGCGCTAATATTATAGTATCAGTCACCATTATCATAAATTTCTAAAATGTAAATGGCATTTTTGATTGAATGTTATTTCTTTGTTTAAAAAAAATAAAATAAAATAAATCTATGCTGCAAATGAATGGTGGAAATCCTTCCAAAACCTGTGTACCATATAAAGCAGTACAGAGAATAGATGTGTGTGTGTGTGTGTGTGTGTGTGTGCGCGCATCACCCGGCATTTTGTATTCCAGAGCAAAAACAAAAAAACAGTTGGATCAAATGTGTGAGTGTGTGTTTCTGTGTGTCACTGTAGCAAGAGAAGGCGGAGATGAAGCGCGAGCTGTGGAGGATTGAGGATGTGACAGCAGGACTGAGTGCCAGTAAAGCCAACTACAAGATCACCATCGACTCTGTCCAGAACCCAGGTAGGAAGACCACATCAGCACCCAGGAGGCAACCATTCCTCTGTTTTCACCCACAATACAACTCTGACTTAAAGTAATACTCCAGTTTTGGGCAAAATACCCTTTTCTGACTTACACAGACTGCAACAAGATGTTTGATACTGTTTTCACCTCTGTGCATCCACTGCTTTTGTTCATATGGTTAGTATTTTGTGTTAGCTTAGCATAAAGTCTACAGGAGTCGTTAGCTTAGCTCTATTAAAGTGAAAAAATTTCAGAGACGTGTATTTCAAATACATGA